>JAKTWX010000029.1:16900-70169 GCA_030582275.1 Waltiozyma pijperi
AGACATATCAGACTAAGCGTAGAAGACTTCGTAACCTTGAACAGCATTGTCACGTCCCAATAATATCTAAATCAAATTGTGACTTTCGAAGGACTTTTCAACAGAAAATTGACCAATCAACCCCGATCTGTCAAAGTGCCACTTTATGGAAAAACAAGTGGTTATAAGCCAAAGGACCAAGCCTAAATTCTGGTGTTCTCCAAATATTTTGTCCGTCACAGCCTGCATCTTTTCGCAGATTCGTGCGTCAAATGTCTAAAACTTGGAAAGAAAATGTCCAATTATGGTTCCCAAAATTCCAAGGCCTTTCTTTGGCCGATTCGCGCTCGACGAAAATTAAAAATCTCATCAACAGAATTAATTGAAAAATCACTTCATAGGCGTGGAGATTAAAGCATATGATCACCAATGAAGGTTCACAATTTTGATCAAAGGACCATTTTCTTTCCCTTCAAATGCTAAACAAACCACTCAACTTCATCAGAGGTTTCTCCACAAACCAGCCGGTCTTCAAGGCTTGGGAAGCCATCACTAAACGTCGTGTTGCCGTCAGACCAGAATATGAAATCGGTGACGAAAGACCAAAACATATTCCACACAGACAAACCACTCCAGATTACCAATACGGTGAAAGCAGCTACTTCGCTAGAGGTAACAGAGGTCTCTACGGTGGTGCCTTTGTCAGATCTGGTCACCATGTGTCCGAATACAGAAACAAGATCAATAGATTCTGGAAACCAAATTCACACAAGAAATCATTATGGAGTGAAACTTTGAACAAATCTTTAACTTTCCAAGTGACATCCAAGGTTTTGAAAACCATTGACAGAGAAGGTGGTTTAGATAACTACTTGATCAAGGAAAAGTCTGCCAGAATCAAAGAATTGGGTCCATTTGGTTGGAAACTACGTTACCAAGTTTTAAAGAGACAAGAAGAATTAAGAAACCCAATACATCAAAACAAGACAGAAATCACCAAGGAAGACGGTTCTTCTCAAACCGTGTTCTACCCAAACGTTGCCGTTGAAGGTTTAGAATCTTCATTAAACGTGATTGTTGGTAGAAGAAAACTATTGAAGGAATTATACGATGTTGAAAAGAAGGAAAAGAAAGCTGATGGTGAAGACTTAAACGGTAAGCAATTTGCCGAAGATTTCAGAGAATTACCTGCTTTGGATATCATCAAGAGATTAGCTTCCCGTGGTTACAACTTCAAGAACATAACGATATAAAGAAAGGATTTGTCAATCATAAGGTAAGCAAGTACTATAAAGAGGGAGAGGAGACTGTTGTTGCCAAGGTCTGAATATACCCAGTCAACTTTGTATATAGATTATTAGAATCCTGGGATATATGTGTAAGAGGATCCTCAATGGCTAATTACTATGAAACGTTTGAACTATTAGGTAAAGTGATGTTGTATCATGTATATTTTGTGTCTTGTTATTTAGTTGGATCATACATATGATATCCTGTCAATTTCAAAGTACAATCAAGAAGGCTCAATGCCCTGCAATGAACCACGTGATGAAGCTTACAGGTAGCCCTATGGAATTTGAAAATTTTCCATCCGAACATCAACAGATTTTATAAAATTTGCAGAAATTTTGACGCAACCGCGACGTCGGCTATAGTGATGATCTCGCCGAAGTACCAGAAATTCTATTTTGAACCGGGCTGGTCCGCGGTATTGCTTTTGATTTGTGACTGGCTTTTTCGCACACTCTTTGAAAAATTAAAAATACAAAACTTTCAGGAAGCCTACACACATCAACGCATAGTAAGACTAGTAAGGTATTTTATCGACAATTCATTCAAAATGGCTCCAAAATCAGGTATGTAATAACTGATATTATGGATGCATCACAGTAAAGACCATCATAAGACCTATCATTCACCCCGTTTCCAGGCATATATCCATCATATTCTCAACGTTGTTTCAAGTGTCATAATTCGTAGTTCTCATCTCAATATTCAAATGTCAAGTCAAAATTTACATCATAAGTGTTCAAGCAACTCATTCTTCCAGTGTACCAAGATACTTTTAATGAAGCTTAGGGACTATCATCTATGAGGAAATGAAGATTATAAGGGACCACCAGAGTTTATTTATTATTGGCTAATGAATGGGACCGTCACATAAAGACACAGGATTTGACAACAGAGACATTTTGGAAAAGAATATTAAAGAAGCATGGAAAGAGAGAGGTAACATCAGCATCAGCACGAATATCATGGCAACTTTTAACGCACACTCACACACTGTGGCAAACGAGGTTACAAGGGAAACGTCAATATGAGGTCTAGATATTACTGGGATGCACTGTAAACTTTTATAATTTTGTTTTGATGGACAACTACTAACAAACTCTCATCAGGTATCGCTGTTGGTTTAAACAAAGGTAGAAAGGTTGAACAATTAGAAGCTCAACCAAAGATCTCTTACAGAAAGGGTGCTTTATCCAAGAGAGCCGAATTTGTTAGATCTATTGTCAGAGAAGTCTCTGGTTTAGCTCCATACGAAAGAAGATTAATGGAATTGATCAGAAACGCTGGTGAAAAGAGAGCCAGAAAGGTCGCTAAGAAGAGATTAGGTACCTTCGGTAGAGCTAAGGCTAAAGTTGAAGAATTAAACAACATCATTGCCCAATCCCGTCGTCACTAAGTTTTTTGTTTAAATTTTATTTAAGTAAAACAATTTATATATGATTCTCTGTTAATGTTAAATCTGTTGCAAAAGTTGTAGCTTTGTATCTGCTAAGAGTTACTGTGTCTAGTTAGCTGTCACCTGTATAACTCCAGGGAAATCTTGGTGACGCGCGTGACGGGTGAACCGTAGATTGAAATCTGAACTTTGATCAACTTTCAACAGATAAACACAACAATTCTGTCAACTAAGAAACGCAAATTGTATCTATCCAAAGCCAAAGAACTCCAATAAAGTACTTCCACTAACAGTACACATCTCTAAATAGCTTCCAGAAACGCAATGTTGTCTCCAATACGACCATATACCAATCGTTTGCTCAGCCCAACAAATCCAAGCTCATGTCTCAGATTCAACTCTACCAAGTCAAGTCCCCCAAAATTCTTCAGTGAATTCTACAACGAGTCATCCAAGCCTGTAATTCAACCAGTATACACACAACCAAGTGGATCCCCAGCAGTCCAATCCTCCAATACCAGATCATCTAACTCCGATAGTTCCAACAACCCCGTACCGATTAGAGACGTATCCCTTGTGGTTGCCACTTTGTTGTTGTCTTATTTCGCTGTTGACAATTATGGCAGAAGAATAGAACTGGAGAAGTCAGCTCAAGAACAACAATTGAAGTTTCTCAAAAGTTTATCAGTTCAACAGAATACATTCAATCAAGCACGCAAGAAGAAAGATTTACAATTGATCACGGAGCGTAAGAAGATGCAAACTCGTGAGATGAAGATGGTGTATCATATCGCATTACTCAGAGAACAACTAATCAAGCAGGGAGTTTCTCCAATTGAGATCGAAAAGGCCCTAGAGGCATTCGAAAAGGATGTCAAGATGGAGAACAGTTTAAGTAATGTCAGTAACATGGCACTTTGGGTAGTCGATGATAGTGAACTTAAGAAGTTCGTGCCTAGTATTCACGAATATGACAATAAGAAATAGATTGGAAGGCTGGAATATACACGCAGTGAGCGCTTCCAATAAAAGTAGAAACATATTAGTTATATAAACAAGTTTCAAGAGAGACCAACGCTGTAGTTCTCCAGATAATAGAGGCGGGACTCATCATATAAATATTCGGCCCGTTGCCCTAACTTGTAAGCTGTGGTCTTTACCGGAACTCCCAATTGCCGGGCCACCCGCAAAACTCCGCGTGTATAAAAAAAACTTTTCTAGCCGCCAACCTTCACTCTAACATAACAGGCGGATTACCACTTATTAACAGTTCTTTACAATGTCTTACAGACACCCAGAGTCACGGTTTGATTTTAATTCTTCCACAATCATACGGGAATCAACTATGTGTGGTTTTCTACGTGCTCGCGGTAGTCTCAGATTAATATGCTTCTATCCAATGGAGGGGGTAAAGTTTTGACCAACCCTTGTTGTCGTGTCTTTGTATGAAGATTACGCGGTTCTAAACTGACAGATTATCAATATTTATATCTAACATAGCAATGATTCCTATCATTTATTACAATCTTTTGACCTTTCGTGTAGAGCATTAATAAATAATTAGTTTTGTGGAGATTACTTTGATCGTTGTTGGACTTTGAGAAGCAATAAATTATACAATGGACAACAAGGAGATTTGGCGTCTGGTCCTTGTTCTTTATAGAAATCCGTACAACACTTGTACAAGTTATCAATGAACTTATCACACTTCTGTTCGTTGTAATTGTTGGATTTCAAACAGTCTGTATAGGGATGAGTTAGTCTTTGACCTCCATCTGACAATTGAGAAGGTATGGATGGCGGTACTCACTTTGGATTTCACAAGCTTCTGGCTTACAGGGATCTGTCTTTGGAATTGACATACTGGGTAAGTATGTGCTGAAAAGTATATCTGTTCCCGTGTGTAATATATTTGAGACATATCTAGGTATCTGTACACTGCTAGAAGTACCGTTCTGTTCTGAACTTTTGATAATTGTTTCTTGACAGTCGTGCGCGTAACAACTTCAAATATTGTAAAGATCCGTTAGTTCAATCAAATGTTTGAGCTTATTCTCATTCCAATCGTAGTTCTCCTTTCGTAAACAATTGTTAAGTAATATCAAATCGTACTCTTCATCAGAAGTGTGGCTTGGTTCAACAAAGTCAATGACAAGTGTCAAGTCTACTGTGGTTACCAATTCAGCATCACGATTTGTCCTTTCAATTTCTGGGTATCCTTGAACATGAAGCACGTAGTTAACGCTCTGTGACAAATTGTAAAAGGTGAGCACTTGGTGAAACATATTTGACCAGGTCTTGAAATTTTCACTGATAACAGGAGACTTGATAACAGTGAGATGCTTCACTCCAACACTGATACAAAGCGATACCAACTTGATCAAATTATTCAAATCAACACCATCTGCAACATAAAGGACAGACTTGTCTCTGTTGTTAGTCATCTCATATTCACCAACAGAATCAAAACTCATCATCTTGGAAAGAAAACGATGGTTGGGGGCATGTTCAACTATGAAAGATCTGAGAAATCTCATATCAAGGATATCAACCAATAGAGCAAACGATTCGGATATTGGCCAATTGGTACTTTTCCCAAATATATCAAAATCAATGATCGTGCTAAGTTCATTATAACCATACTCTTCACTATATGGCGTTTCTGAAGTGGTGAATGACTCAATGAGGATCTTGGAATTTGTGGATTTAGCTGTGTGAACGAATGCCTCTGTTGAGACCTTTCCTAGATTTGATAAATGTTTAGGAACAACTGGGATCTTCATACTGGTACTTTTGATGATTGCTAAAAGTTATTGCTTCAATTAGAGATCAAGTTTGCGGTTCTAATGTGATTAATAACATGACGATTCAAATTAAAACTGTGGTTAATATTACTATACTCCTTGAAATTGATAAAACCTTTGAGGTAATTTGCAATTCACGCGTGTTACACAATTTTGACAGCTTTTAGCTTTCACGGCCCCATGGATTTGGCGAAATCTTTAGTGTGAAACTGTGCAACTAGTTGCAGAAACAAAGAAAGTTACGCAAATCGCTTAAATGGTTCTGCTAAACTCATAGATTTCAAAATGGCGAAAACTTTCCGAGTCACCGAGCGCCTTTTTGGCGAAAAAGATGAATTTATGCGATTAAATTTTTAAAAATGACCATTTTTGTTATGTAGAGGAGTCAGCGCATGAAGCCTGCCTTAACTTGCATGACAAATGTCTGAAAGTTTTTTCGATATGAAACAAAATCGCACGTGCTAGCAACTGGCCCGGTTCCACAATCACACGCGCCGGTTTCGACAAAAATTAACCCAATTTTGCTACAAATTTTGTCTTTTTCTTTCGATAAGCTTTAATTTTCAAATCAGGTTTTTTTTTGGTTCTTAGTAGGTAATTCCAAATATATTACAGCTCAACAACTATAGTACTAGATTCTAATAAATCTACCACTTGAGCGGGGTTAGAGCGTTATTCAGATCTCAGCGGTAATTTGTAAATTGGTGTTGGGGTTATATGACACTAGTAATCTCCAAGAGCATATTTCTATATCCTGTTTCGGACACCCGCGATTGATTCTAGGAATCTAGAGGGGTTATATTGCTGGAAGAGCTGGTCGAGTCACACGCACGTGATTTGGTTTTTTTTTTCTAGCCATACAAAAACAGATCGCGCGGGCTCAGAATTGTGGTCCGCCGCAGTTGTGTGCCGATAATTGCGCAATTTGTAGAAAATTTTTTTGATGATATGACGCGTACGGTGTTTTTCATATCTGCGCGCGATTCAGGATCAGTGTCACAGATATGACTGCATGACAATTAATTATTACAAATGAGGTGTGGTTACAGATTTTTTATATAAATACAAACCATGATCCAGGATCTGTATGTCACATAACACAAAAAAATGCTGTTCCTCATCTTCATCAATCACTGCAACGATTTACCAATCTATCAACTAGTTGATACACAAGCCCACTGATTCTGCATCTCCGACACACTTAACATTCCAATGACTGACTACGAATTCGAATTCGATCTTGAATTAGATCCTCAACAACAAGAAGAACTACAACAAGAACAAGTTTCTTACTGCCAACAAACACATCAACCATGCGATCTCATAGACTCGCCGCTCTTATCCAACGCTGATGTCCCAGAGCTCTCTTCTTCCTTACAATCCTTGCCTTGCTCCTTATTGCAAACACCATTATTATACGACTCCAAGATCAACTCAAGAAGCAATTCCTTATACATTGCTGACCACTACATTGAATCCTTCGACCTGAACAACAACTACGAACAGCCAAAGCAATTCAACATGACCACTTTTGAAAATGCCTTCTCTGATTTAAAGTCTCAAAACGCCAACGATGTGATAAACATGGGTTCCAAACAAATCCAGTTGAACTACCAGAAATGGATGAACAGTTTGAAATACTAAGCTTCTTATCATTCATTCACTACTTATTTATTATCATCATTGGGAAATATCATTATATGATCAACGGGATCATCAGGTTAATTAATTGGGTCTTTTTTTTTTCTTTGGCTTTTTGTCTTTTTTTGGATCGTTTGAGGCAAGTTTCACAGTTAGGGTTTATAGATTATTACTTAATTGAACATACGCTTTATATTCTTCTTCAACCACTATGCATTAATCGCTATTCTGTATATAAATAGTATCATTCCTTTACTCTTGATGGACTTCTAGCTCTACCACCCCTAATTTTTCACTGAGGATCTAATTATATTTTCACCTGTCTGTCAAAACAAAAACCCTAATTTAATATTTAGGCCACTAACTGCATAACCGCGGAGCGGAATGCGGAAACCGGAAACCGGAAACACAAAGATGAAGCACCTAATCATAAATCTTGGACGCAAAACCCCCGACTTACTATTCTAGACAGTTCGACCAGTATATAATTAGTAGCATACAAGTACACTAGATGTCCGACAAATAAATAAAACTCATGAGAATTGTATGTAATCCTGTAATTCAATCTTTCAGAATTAATGAGCTCGATCAGATAAACAGTACCTAACACCTGAGTCCTGACGCGATCGCTGACGGTTGGCCGGCAGCAACCCAAGAATTTTTTGCTTGCAATTTCTCACCTCCTCAACAATTTAACCCCAAATTATTTGTGACCATTTTCTCGGATCAAAAAGATAGTTACACCAGCTCATGGTGCCAAAACTTCAAATAAGTTCCAGCTTTTTTGATTTTATCGCTCGGGAGTATAACTTGAGAGACGGGAATTTTAGTTAGTGGGGCCGTAGAAGTAATACCACTGACCAGCCGGCTAATTACAAACATCGTACGAAGATGAATCATAGACATCATGGATTAATCAGGATTGAGATCGTTGATTATCAGGTCATGATATATATTAGACATTCCTCTTTCAGTTTTGATCACTGATCAGCTTTGGATCTACAACAAACATATTTTTTACCCCATTTTTTTCTTCACTTGCCTTGGTTTTGTACCATAGTAATCCGGTATAGAAAACAAAAAGGCTTCCAGAAGCTTGATCGCGCATATATCTGTGCAAAAACAAAATATCGCGAATATTCGCCAAAATAGTCGTGCGATTATTTTTTTATATCGTACTAGCTTTTGCGAATTACGGATCTTTTCCCCAAATTAGGCAACTTCCATAATTGGATGTTTTCTTCTGTGGAAATTGCGAAAATTCATCAAAGTTGCGCCAATATATTGTGGAGATTTTGCGAGGTCAAGTTTCAACCGAATTTTTCAAAAAGCGTGACTTCGCCCTTTGGCTCCGGAGTCAGGACTCAGGATTGTTTTGACTTCGGTTAATGCCTTGACCTGAGTCGAATTCGGAGTCGTTTATGGATTTTAAAGGAGTCAGGCTCTCCCAAGTCACAGAAGAATCAAGAGTCAAGAGTCAGGTGTCTAAGATTCCATCACTTCAATGACGTTTCTGGATTGTGAAGAATAAGGACTTAAACATGTTATAATTTACACAAAACAATACCGTTGGGACTTCTCACTAAATTATGCTAAAGAAGAATCCTGAGTCATAACAATTACCAGATAATACCATGCTGAGCAGTTTCAGAGATTGCAACTCTAAACTTTGTCAATGGAGTATTAAGCAAAGCACCAGATATTCTCTTACCATCATAAAGAACCTCTGCATTGACAAGGTCTGTCAAGTAAGCTCCAATCCTTAACTGTTCTTCAACGTTAAAGAACACTTTTCTTGTGACAGCTTCGTTGATGCTGACTTTGCTGAAGAGCTTTTGCAAAATTGAAGTATCGATGTACTGTTGCACTTGAAGGTACGTAGTGTATTCATCCTTCCATAGCTCATTTCCAAATTGGTTCTTTGAGCTCTTAGGTTTCTTCAAGACCTTGACGGTGCCATTGTTAACAACAGTCTTCGCGTCTTGTGGGATCCTAATTCTTAGGTTTTCAATCTCCTGGAACTGCTTGCTTTCATCGAATTGTGGGAAAATCATTGAGATTCCAAAATCTTCGTTCATCTTGTTCATATAAAAGGCAACCGATTCTCCTCCTGGATATTTGAAGATACAGTGCGTGAAGATCTTCTCGTTGTAAATACGAGCAGAAGCTTCATTGATGATGTCTTTGATGTCGATGTGTCTCCCATCGTCTGTGAACAAGGCCGCCTTCACAGGATATCTATCATCGTCGTTCACCTTTTGGTAGAACTTCGTGGTGATCTTCAATAGCCTATCAGAGGTTGATTCTTTCTCCACCTCGTTCAAAGTGACAACCAAAGATTCGGATAACACCTTTGTGTACATCTCAAACTGCCTTGCGACACTGCACAAAGGACTGCCGATAACAACACCAAGGGCACAAGAGTAAGTTTTGATGATCTTGGACAAGATGGAATTCTGCAATTTGACCCCTGTGGAGTAAATCTTTCTAAACTTGAACCCACTCTTGTACAGGTTGTTCGTAACATATGATAGCTTCTGTGCCTCAGGACGGCGACACAACCCGCTAAACGAAGAACCAGGCTTCAACATGTCGTCATTACACAGGGGAATCTCTTTGATCTTCTTAGACTTTGACCCTTTGAACTTCCCTGCGATCCTGTTCTTCAAAGTCTTAAGCCCAAGACTTGAACCTCTTGGTAAGTGGTAATCCTTGGCAATGGAATCAAAAGTGGACTTGTATGATTGGTAGAAGTCATATGTCTGTTTCGTTAACCCAAAGCTGTCACTATTATCGGCAATATCGGTCGATTCAACTGTCTCTTGCTGGCTTGATTGTATAACCAGTGTGTTCTCATATTTCTGTTCTAACCCTGTGACATTCGTGTTATTGCTAAAGTGGAAAATCTTAGAAGCTGATCTTAACGTGTCCTGAAGGATCTGTGCAGACTTGACATTGATATGGTGCACAGTCAGCTTAACTGGATTGAGTGATGAGAACTTAGCCTCTGTGGGTTGGAAAGAAGCAAAGATGAAGACCTGCACCAGGAGTGAGAGTAGGAACTTGGGAAGCATAGTAGTATTGGTACTTGGCTCTATGCGATCTTGAATCTCAAATATGTGTCATGATGATAGCATGAAAGTAATGAAAGTAGTCATATTTGAGAATTTGAAAATGAGTGACTACTGATCTTGGATCTTGCAATTGTCAATTGGTTATTGTAGACTCTAACTAGTAATCAGTTTCTAATTCGAGCGAGTCCGCTACAAAGTCGCAAAATTATATCTGAAACTTGTGACACAGAAACAAAATTATTATTATGTACGGCGCCGCGCTTAACAGGACACAAGAGCAGTAGACTATATTAGTTACGCACGGCGCACAGCTTAACAACAAATATATTTATTTAAATATATGAAACAGAATTATAAAGTGATATCTTTTACTTTAAATTCTTCGTTTTAACTATTGTACAAACAACCAACATTTCAAACCCCATATCTTAAGCGTTATCTAGAAGATAATTAGTAGCGGCTTCCAAGTTCCACTTTTCTCTCCTTAGAGCAGCCAAAGCTTCATCTTCAGTGAACCCCATCCCTGTTAATTCTTGAACGGCGATTGATCTTGGTGTGGTGGCAACCTTTGGTCTTGTAGAGACAGAAGAAGACGTCAATTGCGGTTGTTGTGGTTGTGGATGAGCCAGTTGTGGGGCTGGTGCATTTTGTGGTTGGTTACCAAACCCAGCAAAGATCTGTTCCCATTCATCTTGGTTTTCACCATTAGCTGGACCTTGGGACTGAGGAAGACCCTGTTGAGTAGTTAATTGTGGAGCTTGTGTTTCTTCGGCATTGTAGAAAGAAGTGTCTTCGATATCTTGAGATTCAGAAGCTGCGTTGGTGAAATCTTCATCAAATTCATCTTCTTGCTTGGCAGCAGTTAACCCATCAAACTCATCAAATTCATTTGCTTCGGCTTCTTTAGAATCAACAGCTGGTTCCAAGTCATCAAAATCGTCATCAAATGTTGGTTGGGTTGCCTTTGAAGGAATTGGAACTGGAGCAGCAGCAGTAACTGGTGGGATACTGGAAGACTTATCTTTCTCTTCTTCTTCTTCTTCTCCAGCTTCAGAATCAGATTCATCGATATCTAACTCCTTAATAGGTGGGAATTCATCAGTGGCAGTGGCAGTAGTGGTTGATTCAGCACCCCAAGCACCTGGAATAACACCTCCAGCAGCAGCAGCAGTGGTCTTGGTTTCTTCTGTACCCTTAACCGTTTCAGCGGCAGTACCTGGAACAGCGGTTTTGATATCTTCGTCCTCACCGTCAACGATTTCAAAAGATCCTGGAGATTCAACTTGCTCCTGTTCTTGTTCGTTGTCCTTATCTAACATCTCACTCTCCTTAACCCATTTTTGATCTTCTTCAACCTTGTTGTAGTCCTTAGCTAGAACATCTGCAGCAGAGGCAGGAAGTTCCTCATCAGCTTGAGCAGCGGCATCGATGGTTTCTTGATCTTCGTCTTCGTAGTCGCCCCTAACTGATTGAGGAGCATTGTTCACAACAGAAGAAGTGGTTGAATCAGGTCTGACGATATCAAGGTTGCCGAATTGTTGGAATTGACCCATGTTGGCTTGATAGTTAGCTTCGTCAGTTTCAGTGTCGACGGTGGTGGCGTTGGTACTGTCCTTGGCTGAAGAGTTCTCGGTGCTCTTATCAGTGACAGCGGAGGTTTGGCCACTAGTGTTTTCAACAGCAGCGACAGCTGTGGCTCCAATGGAAGCAGCGACTAAACCAACAGCAGAACCAATCAAACCGGGACCCAAAGAGGAAGAAGTGGCGGTACCTTCAGCTTGAGATTCCTTGCTCTGAGCAGGTTCTTCTAAAGCAACAGACTTAGAAGTGGTGGCATGCTCTTCTTCTTCAGTGGCAATATCAAGACCTCTTGTGGCGTCTTCAATTTGCTTCATGGAGAAGGATTGAACACGTTCAGCGTACTCGATTTGTTGTCTTTGTAACTGTTCTTCAGCTTCTTGGAGTTGTTGTTGTCTGGTGTGTAAGTCATTCCATAACATCTGTAATCTTTCCTCTTGTTGTTGAACAGAGAGTTCGTACTCCTTTTGCTCTGAGAGACGTTGTTCGAGTTCTTGGTTCTTCTGTTCGAATTGAGCGATACTTTCCAAATGGGCCTGTTGTCTTGTTGATAACTCGGTCTCTTGTTGGGCTAAAACGGATTTGTTGGACTCCAATTCTGCTTGTTTGGATAGCAAAGTTTCATGATGCGTGTCCAATTCCTTAACAGAAGCTAACAAGTTGGCAATCTCGACTTTGACACCTTCAGATTTCAATTCAGAGGCGTTCAATTGTTCAGAGTTAATGGCAACAAGACCCTTGGATTGCTTAGCTTGAGTTTGAGTTTCTTCCAATTGTTTGAGTAAGTCGTTTTGCTCGGCGTTCAAAGTACCCAATCTTTCCTTCAAAGAGGCGTTTTCCTTTTGAGATTCTTCAAGTTCGGTTTGCAATTGTTGTAACTTGGCTTGAGTTTCATTGTATTGGGCCTCAGCGACAGAAAGCTCAGATCTCAAAGTTTCTGTTTCCTTGGTGGACTCCAATAACAAAGCTTCCACTTGTTGGGTTTGACCAACCTCCATAGTGTACGAGTTACGCAACTTGGCCAACTTACCTTCAATGTCATTCTTCAAACCAGTCATCTTGGCCAATTCTCTTTCAGCTCTAGTACGCTTTTCATGCAAAGCGGAGGTTTGGGAGGTTAAAGAACCGATTTGGTTAGACAAGTTAGCTAATTCGGTGGTAGCTTGAGACAATTTACCAGAGACTTCAGGGTTGGAATCAGTCAACAAATCAGAACTGTTGTGGATACGGTTCAATGAGGAATTAGAACCAGTGTAACTTGGTTGTTGGGAAACAGCTGGCTGACGAGAAGCAAACGCAGAAGAAGTAAGAGCACCAATAGCAGCACCGGCAGCACCGGCAACTGTGGCAGCAGCACCAATAGCCTGGCCTGGAGCTTGAGCAGCAGATTTAACCAATGGAGCTGCTATGGTTGATGGAGCTGCTGTTTGAGCAACGACAGGAGACTTGGCAATTGGTTCAACGGTGTTTTGCTTAGCGAGATTTTGACCAAAGGAGGAAGTTGGGACAAAAGCGCGAGGTTGGTAAGAACCAGTGGTGTTTGTGGCAACAGGATTTGGTGAAGCTAAAGGAGCGTCTGAACCTGTGACGGTTGGAGATGGGGTGGAGAAGGCATCGTTCAAGTCTAACAGGTCATTGTAAGAGGACTTACTAACAGAAGCTGGTGGTTGGACTGGGGCCTGGACTGGCTTTTGTTGCTGAACGACAGGAGATTGAGCAGCGACTGCTGTTGGTGGAGCAATCAATGATTCTGGGACAACGTGAGGTAATTCAACACCAGCAATTTTCTTTTGAACTAAGAACATGGCAATGGCGAATTCTTCCTTGGTGAACACACCATTGTTGTGGATATCAGCCAAATCCCAGATGTTGGCAAGGACCGGTTGTGGTAGCTTGGAGGTGGTTAAGAAAGAGGCAACTTCAGCTGGGTTTAAAGTACCAGAAGAGGATTTGTCTAAACCTTCAAAGATGGCATCGAATTGTTGGCGCTTCTCTGGGGAAATGATCCAATCGGAAGAGGCAGATGTGAATGAAGATGGAATACGGGACCCACCGGTGTTGGATTGAGGAATGGATCTGACAGAGGAGTTGAAAGAAGGTTGTTGCTGTAGAGGAGTCGGAGGAACATTGGAAGACTTTAATTGAGACCACATTTGGTTTGGAATCACAGAAGGCAAAGCTTTGACGTTACCGCTGATCAAACCTTGGATTAAGAACATGGCGACAATGAACTCATCACGGTTAAGGAAACCTTTGTTCTGAACATCGGACAAAGCCCAAATTTCAGATAAAGTGGAGGTAGGTAACTTGGCCTTGGTGAAGATAGAGATGGCTTGGTCACCTGTAATAGTACCGTTGGTGGCAGATTTGGCAAACAATTGAGAGAACTTGGAAATGTCAGCGTTTGTTAGTGGTGGGAGAGAAGTGTACTGAGGTTGTAACTGCTGTGGTGGTTGTGGTGGTTGGATAGAACCAGCGCTTGTTTGTCTTTGAGAGACGGCGGCGGCAGGCAAGTTGGCACTGTCACTGAACTTAGGCAATTGACCTGGAACGTTAATCAAAGCTTGTTCTGGGGTCTTACCTTGTTGGACATGGCCAATCAATCTAAGAGCAACAAAGAACGAGTATTGGTTCAAAAAACCAAGGTTAGTTGGATCGGCTAATTGCCAGATCTCACCTAAGATATGAGGTGGGAGTCCAGATTTCTCAAAAGTGGAACGTGAAGCTTCACCCGTAACAACACCTAGATTCTCCTTGTCAAGAGACTGGAAAATAGGTAGGAAGGCTTTTTGTTCTTCTGGGGAGAAGGACATATTGGATAGGCAGATGGAATTGAGTTGATCGTGGATATTAAATTGATGTTTCGATGGCTATCTTCATTCATTTAAATCTGGTTGATCAACCATTAACTCTCCAAAACTCTGGAGTTTCAGCGGCTCCACCCGTGTACGTTGTGGCAGCGCCCTCCTATCATTTCCGCGGGTAATATCACGCATTTCCGAGTTCCGACGAATCCGGTACAGAACACGTGTTTAGACACTCTTTATCCGGCCGGAACTCGAACAGACAATTGATTATGTCAGGAAATTTATGCTGGCTGGCGGCTGTGCACATCAGCGTTTAATTATGTGTCTGATATCTTTTCAACCATTTTAATGATCTAACAACATCAAACAATTGATACTTTTCTCATTTTCAACTCTAATATCTTACTAGAAAGCAATATCACAGAATGTCTGCTGAAGAATTAATTAAACAAGTATGTATTTTCATTCATAAGGGAGGGTTGGTTTCTGAGAATTGAACATTATGAGTACACATACGTTCTCATTGCCTTCCATTTTCTTAATCACAGGTCAATCAATTCACAAAGAGGAAATTACTAACAACGTTTTCAATGATAGGCTGAAAAGAAGCTTAATGCCCAATCTGGTTTCTTTGGTTCTATCTTTGGTTCATCCACTCAACAAAGATGCGAAGAAGCAGCTGATTTATACGTTGAAGCCGCTAATCAATATAAACTTTCTAAGAAACTTCGTCAAGCTGGTCAATGTTTTGAAAAAGCCGCTGAAGCTCATATCAAAGCAGACTCTAAAGATGAAGCTGCCAACATATTAGTGGACTCATTCAAAGCCTACAAATCCGAAGACCCTGCTTCCGCTGCTAGAGTCTTGGAACAAGCTATTGTGTTCTTCACTACTAGAGGTCAGTTTAGAAGAGGTGCCAACTTCAAGATGGATTTAGCTCAATTGTACGAAGAAGAGTTGGTTGATTTGAATAAAGCTCTAGGTGCCTATGAAGATGCAGGTGATTGGTTTGAAAGTGATGGTGCTTCTGCTTTAAGTAGTAAAGCTTTCTTAAAATGTGGGGATTTATCTGCTTTACAAGGTAACTACAAGAAAGCCACTGAAATTTATCAGAAAGTTGTTAAGAATGCTCTGGGGAACAATATGTCTAAGTGGAGCTTGAAAGAGTATTTCTTCAAGATTGTTCTTTGTTTCTTGGCTTTAGATGATCAAGTGGCAGCAGACAAATATCTTCGTGAAAGTGTTGAATTGGATTCTTCGTTTAAGACAACTAGAGAATTTAAATTGTTAACAGAGGTTCTTGAATCCGTCAGAGAAGGTGATGCTGAAAAGATGAGTGAGGCTCTTTATGAATTCGATCAATTCAGTAGATTGGACAAGTGGAAGACTACCATCTTGTTAAAGATTAAGGATTCTATGGATGCCGCTGAAGAGGATTTGTTATGATTGGTCTTTGTATAGTTAGCTCATGTTAATTGAATGTTCACAGGTATTGTTTTGAATGGATATATTACATATCTACGAGCTAGACTAGCTTATAATAATAATTCTTAAATAAACATAATGTACAGTTGTTCTTTATTTATCAGCTATCATTGAAAGCTGTTAAAGTTGTTGTTGTTGTTGTTGTTGTTGTTGTTCCCTTGATTTCTAGCTTTGGCATATGGACTCTGATAAGCATTGTTATTGGAGCTACTCGAGATGGAGTTGTTTGAGAATTGAACACTAGGGCTGCCTCTGTAAATATCATGATCTGAACCGTAAACAGCAGAAGCTGGGTTTATAACGTTAGTGGAACCGAACGATTCTCTGGATCTGTTCACGTCACCATATACCAGATTGCTGCTGGAGTACTTTCCCTCGAGGTCGTCTTGGTCCTGGAGTGTCAACTGTTCCGGTTGGTGGCCTGAGAGAGCAGTGGCACCCAAAGCCAAAAGCTCAGTGTCCTCCTTGTTGGTCTACGTGGAATGAAAGAGACACGGTCGTCCTTCATTGGCTGGTATCTTGTGTCTGGGTTCTTGTAGATGATGGCCAAGAAGCAGGTCACGATGGTGAAGATCAATAGGAACAAGGCGAAGACGGCGTTTACCACGAACAAGACAACAGCACACACCGAGGAGACGACTTGTGGCTGGCCGAAAATGTTGGAGAAGAACAGAAACATGAGAGAGTTGAAGAAGTTGACCAAGTGGATCAAGATGTTGAACACGTTGGTTCTGGTGTCCATGTAAGGTCTGTACCAGCACAACCCAACAAAGTAGAACAACTCGATGGCAAAGACACAGACAGCTTGAGCCTTACCACTGTGCTGCATTAGGGCCACAAACAAGGATCTCAAGAAAGTGTATGTGATCAATGGGATCAACCACCAGTAGAAATCGGCCTTGAATTGAACGTAAAGGAACCCGAATCTGTTCAAAGTCTTGGAGTCACCGTACAACAAGTAAGCGGCGGTCTTGTAGTCGATGGTTGATCTTCTACCAATGATAATGACCCTGACAGCGCCGTAGAGAAGCAAACCGAAAACAATGATTAGCATGAAGGCAGCAACGACGACAATAGCCACGGAGTCACGTTCTGTGAATTCCCATAGTGAAAGAAGAGAGATCTGAGGGAAGGCGATCAAGGCCAATCTGAACAAAGTCCCCTTAATGATGTTACCCCAATGAGCTCTGAACTCTTCAAACTTGTGCTTACTGATGACATTGGAGCGGGCCAAGAGTTCAACTGCAGCCTTGAAGGACATGATCAAAATCACCACGACAAAGAGGAACACTAAGAAAATCACCACACCGGTAAGGAAGAAGTTGGACAACTCGATGTTGGCCAAGTATGCAACTCTTTCGATACCTCTTAGGATCAAAATCTTGGAAGTCAAAGTGTTTGTGTCGTGCTGATCCGTGGTGTAAACTGCACTGTCGGTGAAATCGTCATAAGAACTAGTAGCTCTTTTGCTCAATAACTTTTGAGCGACACCTGGGAAATGATTGGCAAAGTTCTCGATAAGATGTCTCTTCTGCACAGAGATGGAGAGAATACTCAAGTTCTCAAGAATAACCGTAGATGTACCACCAGTGGCTTGAACATACCATTTAATGGCACTCTGCATGAACTTGGCATACATGATCCCCATGGACCATTGGAAGTTCTGTGTCCAGGCAGAGGCGATTGGTGGCACTCTAGCGACAGCCATCATCGAAGTGATAGCCAAGTTTTGGAAGTAAACGAAAAGGGAAATGGAGTTGGAGGCAATGTGTGCAGCGGTGTTGGATTGCCCCGTGATGGAGACAAACCCAGAGGTTAAAAGCCCCAGCCCGGAAATAGCAGCGATTGGCCAAGCAGCATACTTGGTTTGCACAGTCTTACCATTGGTCAAAACAGCTTCAACACAAGCTAATGGAGTGTTAGTGTCGTTGGTGGAGTAAACAAGAACGTGGACTCTGGCGTCCAAATCAGGAATGGTGTAAGCAATGGACGGAATCATGTTGGTGATCTTGGTGCTCACTTGGTAGTTGGAGCTGACGTCGATTCTCCCGACAGACTCAGACAATGGACAAAGCTCTTTGAACCCCAAGTCACAGAGATTGATTGTCTCTTGAATGATGTTCAACCCATACGTGATCACAGTGACCTTGGCGATAATGTCACCGGTGATCGTGGTGGAGGCGTCAACGTCAAAGTTAACGGTGTTGTTGCTTGGGAAGAATTCGACATTGAAGTACGAGGATGTTAGCTGCGAGTTAGGCATACATGTCAATAACGAGGACGTTTTGATGGAACGACCTAAAACCACTTCTGTAAACAGCAAGAATGTGGAGAAAATTGCCAAGAGATTCATATTGATGGCGTTCGTTCTAGTCTTGAACTGTGTTGTGTAGTATGATTTTTGTGGACGAAGGAGCTTCTTCCCAACAGTTACCAATGAGTTATCAAGTGTGGATATGGATCAATGATTTAATCAGAGGAAATAACAAGTTGAAACAATCGATGAATGTATGATTAGCTGTCAAGTCACAAGGAGTAATATGGCTAGATGTCAGGCAAATTGAGAAGAGTTTGTGTGTCTCAGAGTACTATTGAAACCCAGTAGTGTCTATTTGAAGAATGAGAATGAGATCGATCTATGGTTTAATCAATTTCCGAAGATAAGATCAGATATATTATCAATGTTAAGATGTTTTGTTATTAAAACAAAACTGTCATTAATATTTTGTTGAAATTTAAAAATAGTTTCAAATCATGAGCTGCGGTCAGCTAGCTATGCATTTCGACAGCTTGAAATTACGTACAGACTGCGCGAAAATCTCCGCTTTAGGACCGCTGTGTTTTCAATTTCTCCTAATTAGGAAGGTTCTCAGCGGGGGGCGCTGCATTCCTCCCTGTCTTTCTTTTTTTTGTGTTGCGTCGCGAATCGGGGATATATGTGTGATGTATGTGCTTCAAATCCCGATCTTAGTACCTATTTTGGGATACAGAGAATTATATCTCAAGAAGTTATCTATTCAACTCTAATCTAGCGAGGATGAAATATATTCTAAGAAACCATTAGTATTACTTCAATAGTTGGATTGTAATATCTCAGACTGGTAGTACAAGTTGCACTATATGTACTATGTAGATTCAAACAATAGTGGAAGTACCATTTTATCTAAGGCCAAGACTCATGACGTTATTTAACAACTTAGAACAATATTGGAGTCACTCATCCCCAGTATGGAATTAAGTGAGTTAACTGCGCCCACTATAATAGTTAGTGTCACTGTGGGTGTGAGATGAACAAATATACTCAGAGGAGTCCATGGAGTGTTTGAATATCGGAGATTGACACGGGGTGAGTAATAATCAGAACAGTTGGGTGGTAAGTTTTTCTTGATTTGTAACTATCCCAGCTGAACCGTACTAGTATGATCATCTCATATTCATCAATTCGTTCCTTAATGAAACGATATTCTGATCGATTGTATTGATCATAGTTTCATTTTCAAACTGTGTCAATCTGTGAATGAAATCCATATTTTCATCCATCTCCGTCTTCAATGTTTTAGCCTCTTGACTTAACCCCTTTAGCTCTTCTAATAGCTTTAAATTACTCTGTCTTAACTGTTCATGTTGTTCCTTAAGACCAGATAGGAAATCTTGTTTAGCCGGAATGAGATAACTTTGAATGAGGCCCTCCTTCGTTAGATCACTGACAGGGGTATATTGGTTTTGCTGTTCAGGTGGTAATTGTTGATCTTGTTGTTTACGTTTCTGAGCTTCATGAACCAATTCATCCAAGACATCCAATTTCTCCTTAACGTTTAGCTCTTTCAATATGAGATCGATCTCCAGTTCACTTGAGACTTTCAACCCGTTGACCAGATTGACACGGATCAGATCAAGTAGTTCTTGTCCTTCCGGTGTGTGTTGGAGTGAGGGATAACAGGAGGCGATGTTCTCTGATGTGAGAGGTTTAAGACATTCAGAGAGTGCCTTCTGAGCAACTTGACGGAGACGTGTGTAACGGATATATGGGACCTTGCCTTGTGCAGCGTCAGACATTGAACTTGATATTGATGATGACGTTGGGGGGTTGAGTGTGTGGATTGTGTGGTTCTGCCCAGTAGAAGTTATTTCTTCAGAGAAAAGGGACACTCGTATAGTAAACGCGTTGATATCTGTTTGTTTGTTTACTTTTTTGAAATTTAATTCTAGGAAGCTGGTTTGGCTGTCTGCGCACGTGATCAAAAATACAAACGCATAAAAAATCAAGCGCGGCGTCTGGCGTGTGTATGTGTTTTCAAAGAAATAAAAGAGACACATACGTACTTAACAAGGGTTTCTTAGATCTGAGATACAACACTTTCATGATTATTTACTATCCCGATTCAGCCCAATCAACAATATCCATACTGAAATCACTGACCATAACACATTCCCAATGAGAATAAGACCGTCAATACTCCTTGCATTCCTCTTGGGACTTCTTTTTGCAGCATATCTGGGATTTGCAGAATTATCCCTTCCTAATGACAAATTGGTTCATTTCCTAACGTTCTTCACACTTACCGCTTTGTTCTATTGGCTTTTTGAAACTTCACATACAAGATACATTCGAAACGTCACCTTGTTGGTTTGTACGCTGGGTGCAGGTGTTGGATCTGAATTCGTACAGTCATTGGTTCCATATAGAACTTTTGATTTCAAGGATATTCTATGTAATGTCTCTGGATCTGGGTTAGCGGTGGTGCTGTCTCAGATATGGCATAAGAGGATGCTGGTTAAGAGACGTGAGCTAAGATATTTACAGTTGAGGCAGAGCATCCCTGACGAATTGGACGATGAGGAGATGAATGTGGGGTTACAGTTTGAATTGAATTCTAACCATGGAGACAACGAGGGTGGTCTTGGAAACAATACAAACACCACGATAGGCAGACTGAGTAATGATCTGGCTATGTTTGACTCCATACCTGAAGACGAACTGGAGGACGCAGAAGAGGAAGAACAACAGCAGCAGCAAGGTGTCGTTAATTTGCTGAACGTTGCTCCTGAACCTGTCAATCCGCAAAGAGTACTATAGAGTTGATATTTTACCAACAACTAATACATAATTTAATGCTATGTTTCACTACTTACAAGCCACACCGGTGCTATGTACCTAATATCTTGGTCTAACCAAGTAACTGTCGTCTTCTGCAGGCTGTTGTTCCCATAGCTTAGAAACCATACCGTATAACCCAACATCAGTGGTCTCCATGATGTAGATCCCGTACAATGAGACAATTGATCCGAAAGCTAGCAGTCTCATAGCAAAGGTATTCCAGACACCGTAGACTCTCTTTGGGATATAATCAGTGATACAAGAGGTGAACCCAGCTTGAGCATGGATCAATAGTAATGCAGAGAACACAGCATCGAACACTGGGAGGTCAACACCTGCAACGAAAGGAGTGACAGCTAATGGGATCAAGGCAACAGCAACGGCACGTTCATAAGACCAATGATACGAACCATGAAGAGCATCGTATGGGTTACCAACGGCAGCATCGTTTGGTCCACCAACGATATAACCTGGTGGTTGTTCTTTAAGTTTGTACTTAGAGAAATCTGGCTTAAGTTTGGAGAGAATGGAAGCGGAACGAGCGGTGGTTCTGAGAATTGTGTGTGTTCTTAAAGATGATGTTATGAGACCTGGGCGTAACATTGTGTGTGCGTGTGTGTTAATTTATCTATGGGTTATATCTGGCGCGTTATTTCAATACTCTGTGTAACTGAATGTGGGTATATTGGCAGATGGTTAAGTCAAATATGATCACAGGGAATTTAAAGGGCTAATGTATTTATATGGTGCAATAATTATTCATGGATCAAGTCTATGAACAACTGGAGATGGCGAACGAACAACATATTTAATTTGAATAAATAAAAAAATCCAGCAAAAACTCCCAAAATAGGCAACTGCACTTACATAAGATCAGCACTGGTGCTTATGTCATCGGAAATCTCAGCCACGGACTGCCAAAGTGCCCCGTGCAAAGCTGCCGTTTTTGCAATTCGTCCTTTTTCATTGGCTGCACTTCGCGCCAGTAACAGTAGGCGGGAAATCGAAAAAAACTTCAGAAATATCACAGATTTGATAGCAGAGAGCGGTCAAACGAAATAATAGTCAAAACTCACACATACACACCTAAGAGACACGCTCCAGTAGGCAATTCTTGACTCTTTCTCTTGATCTCCCATCCCACCACAACCATACAATCCAAGATGCTCAGTGCCAAATCAATCAAACAATCCACCGTCTCCTTGAACTTGAAGCGTACTTTCGCTACTGCTTACGGTAAGACCCAATACACCTCTTTATCTAACGGTATCACCATTGCTACTGAATCCAACCCAGATGCCAAGTCCGCCACTTTAGGTTTGTGGGTCGGTGCTGGTTCCACTTCTGAAAACCCATACAACAACGGTGTTTCCGGTTTATTGAACCAAGTCATTGTCAACTCCAACCAAGCTGAATTCAACAAGGCTGGTTTGAAGTTTGGCTCCAACGTTGCTAAGGAATACACCTCTTTCTTCACCCAAGGTTTGAAGGGTTCCTTACCACAAGCCATTGAGTTGTTGAACTCCAAGGTTGCCCAAGCTGAATTGAACGCCGAATACGTCTTGAAGCAAAGAGAAATCACCGCTAAGCAATTAGAAGCCTTTGAAGAAACCAACCACGCTGGTAGAGTCTTTGAACACTTACACGCCACTGCTTTCCAAAACACCCCATTGGCCTTACCAACCAGAGGTACCGTTGAAACCGTCTCCGACTTGATTGCCCAAGACTTGGAGAAGTTCCACAAGAAGAACTACGTTGCCGGTAACACCGTTGTTGTTGCCACCGGTGACGTTAAGCACGAAGATGTCGTTGCCTTAGTTGAAAAGAAGTTACAAATTGCCGCTGGTTCCGTTCCAGAAATCAGCGCTGGTAAGTTCTTAGGTTCCGAAGTCAGATTAAGAGACGACACTTTACCAGCCGCCTACATTGCCATTGCCCACGAAGGTGAAGCCATCAACTCTCCAAACTACTACGTTGCCCAAGTTGCCGCTGAAATCTTTGGCTCTTACAACGGTGTCGAACCAATCTCCAAGAACTTGGGTACCAAGTTATCCGGTACTGTTTCCGAATTCCACTTGGCTGACACTTACAACCACTTCTCCGCCTCTTACAAGACTGCCGGTTTGTGGGGTTACGCTGCTGAAACCTCCAACGTTGGTAACATTGACGACTTGGTCCACTTCACCTTGAAGGAATGGAACAGATTAACCATCTCCATCTCCCCAGCTGAAGTTGCCAGAGGTAAGCAATTATTGAAGAACAAGTTGTTATTCTCTTTGAACTCTCCATTAGCCGTTGCCGAAGACATTGGTTCCAAGGTCGTCACCGTCGGTAGAAGAGCTTCTGTTGAAGAAGCCATCGCTGCCATTGAAAAGGTTGACGTTGCCGCTGTCAAGAAGTGGGCTGGTGCCAAGTTATGGGACCAAGATATCGCCGTTGCCGGTACTGGTCAAATCGAAGGTTTGTTGGATTACATGAGATTAAGAAACGAAACCTCCATGATGAGATGGTAAGCGGCTTCCTCTTGTATGTGTTTCTTGATGAAGCACCAAAAGGAAGTTTAGTTTACTAGTAGATATTCAAATCAGTTTAACGGGGGAAGGGGGAAGAGAGTAAGTCAGGAGGAATCCCACCGGGGGAGGGGGAGTTTTGTCATTTTGTTACATGTTAATAACCATCCACACCACATCCAATATATATAGAATATGAAGTATATGAATTTAAAAAAAATTTAATTAAAAGATTACAAATTTGTAGTGGCAATTAATAAATGTTTTTTTGAAATAATTTGTCCTAATTACGAGCAAGGGACTGTCCCCCAATGGACCTGCATTTGTCCCAAAAAAAAAAGAATTACGCGGTACATGCAAGACCGGTCCGAGACTCTGAGTAAACATGACCGGGGTGGTCGGTTATAATTCCGAAACAGGAAATGTTCCCGGATTCCGAACCGATGGGGAACAACTCCGCTTTCCGCTTTCCCTCTTGTAGCTGTAGTTATCAGATCTATATTCGATTGATCGAATCTATAAATGTTTGAAGCATCATCAAGCTTATGTATAAAAACTGATTGAATTCCGGTTCTTTCTAAAAAATTAATTTGTCATATACATCACCGCCATTCACAACTGATATTTCAAAAAGTCGAAAGATTGTAAAATTCCAATTATGTCCGACTTTATCACCGTCCCATTACAATACCGTGAAATCCCACGTTCAGCCACAAAGGCTTCAATCCCAGCCATTGGTTATGGTTCCGGTACCAAACATCAGATCCTTAAGAAATCGCGTCCTGCTGAGATCCGTCACACTCTTCACGATGACTTGGTTTCTGATTTCTACAATGCTTTCAAGAGAGGGTTCAGACATATCGACACCGCAGAGATTTACACCACACATGAAGAAGTGGGTGAGGCTTTGAAACGTGTTCTTGATGAGTCCGAAGGTAAGCTCAAGAGAGAGGATTTCTTCGTCACGGATAAGTACAGTCCAGGGTTCGAATCCAAGGAAAATAACATCACAGTGCCTGCCGCTACTTCCGGTCCTTACGAATCCATCAATGTCGCCTTGAAAGAGTTGGGCTTGGAGTACATTGATCTGTACTTGATCCACTCCCAGTTCTTCCAAGACCGCTTGACCCATGGCTTATCCATCGAGGACGCCTGGTTACAAATCGAAAAGGCCTTCGAGGAGGGCAAAGTCAGACACATTGGTGTTTCCAATTTCGACACTGCTCATTTAGAAAGAATTAGAAAAGTTGGGAAATACGGTCCACAAGTGTTACAAATCGAATACCACGCTTATTTACAGAACCAATCGAACGGTATCATCCAATACGCCAAAGACCACGACATCTTAGTTGAGGCTTACTCCCCATTGGCTCCGCTGTCCCGTTCTCCAGATGGTCCTTTGAAAGATTTGCTCCCTGAATTGGTGGCCAAGTACGGGAAGACCGATGCTCAGATCTTGCTTAGATGGGTTTATCAACAAGGTATTGTCGTTTTAACTACGACCAGTAACCAAGATAGATTGGATGATTCCTTGGCTATCTTTGGGTTCGAGTTGGATCAAGAAGATGTTGAGAAGATCAGAGAAGTCGGTGCTAGCTTCAACTTCAGAGGGTTCTTCGGTGGCTTTGATCAAGAAGATTAGATAGATAGATAACACCATACATTAAAAATTGTTAATAATTCTTCTTCTTACTACCAGCAGCAGCAGCACGTGACATCTTGATGAACTGTAACTTATTGAAGGACCTACACACCCCAACAGTAATATTAGTACTTGAACCCATGTAGTTTATTAATAATATTGATTGATTATAATACTTGCTTCAGAACCAAATAATCGTCGACATTGATAGCGTCCTTAAACTGTGTTTCGATCAATTCGCCAAACGAAGCAATCAATTTCAATTCCGTCTCGGTGTATTTGTACCCACAGTGGATCAAAAGCACCAACAGGTTTAAAGCCTTGTCCACGTAGGAGATCGAAGACTCCTTGCCACAGTCCACAAGCATGTTCCTGATGATTTCGAATTGGGAAATATGGTTAAAGATATCGGCCTTGGCTTCGGTGAGAGACAATAAAGCCGACAGTAAGGACAACGATCTGAGTTTCAATCTGTCACTGGCCTCTTTGTCGGTAAGCACCGGGCCAATCAGGGACCAGCCTTCGTACTGGTTGAACTGGGCGTATGATTTCTCATTGTTACGGATCAAATTCGAGAGAGCATACATAGCTTTGAGACGAACACCAGCTGTGGAGCTGCCACTGGTGCCACCGGCTAACTCGATTAGGAACTTAACCCCGTTGTCGTGTTTCAAGAAATCTGACTGGGCCTTCTCTATATTCTGAACCGCAGTGCCGATAACAGAACAAGCCAAATTCTGGAATTCCGTATCATCGGATTTCAATTCTTCAATGATCCCAGGCCATAATTTCAAATTCTCAATGTTCATAGCGTTATCCAAATTCTCAATCAACATCTCGAAGTTCTCCCAAGCGATGATCTTATCATCATGCGAAATCTCCGGGTCTGAGGATTTGATAATTTGCATCGATTGTTTCATAAGTGTTGGATCATCTGCCTTGGCGAAAAGTTTCGCTAGTAATTCGGGATCTGGGGCTCCGGTTTGGGCGGCTGTGGCTGGGTCGGATTGAGCAAGAGACCAGTTTAGTAGTTTGTCCATTGTTGTGTGTGTGTTGTGGTGGGTTGTTAAATTGGGTTGAATGTGGGATAAATTTCACTCTGATTAGTGATTAATAACTGTTTTTTATAATTTTGATTTTTTTCCATGTCGATGAGCCGGCCGGATTAGAGATTTCGCGGAAGGATTCTGAAAGTTCTGGAAAGTTCTTTTTTAGTTTTGTGATCTGGTAATAGGTGTAAATTTGGTTTTGTGTAACTTGTGTCTTGTTGAATGGAGAGAGGTGCTTATTGATTTAAGAACTTATCGCTTTACTGATGTACTGGTACTCCTCCAATAAAGATAAGGCTTATTCCTAATCATAGCTTACATCGTGTCATAAAATATCCAAACTTGCAGTAATTCCATACTTCATAGCAGATCCGGTATGCGCCACAAAGAACCGCGTAATGGACCACAAATGCCACAATCAACAATCAACAATCAACAATTCATGATTGAACAGCCAAATTAATGCAAACCCCTAACATCTGATAAGTTAGAATTACCATTCTTATAACCCACTGTCAGCCAATAATGACGCTCGCAAACGATGACTTTTTAAATAAAGTCAGACAATTGGATCTTCAACGACAACAACAGTCACAAACCTTCACCATATCAATACCAAACCCAATAGCCGCCAGAACTTCAAATGAACTGTCCAGTAAAGACCAAGGATTTCTCTCTTCGGACGATGAGGATGAAGACTATCATAGCAGGGATGACCTTAAGTTCAAATCCGCTTATAATTATGAGAAATCAATGAATAGAGACGATGATTCTATTCCTCCTACGAAACCGAAGAGACCAGTGAAACCTGAATCGTTAACACAATTGGTGTCTGCTCCTAGGCTGCCAAAGAGACCACCACAAGTCTCAGAGACTGACTCAGACTCAGAAAGTGAGACTGAGACTGAGACTGCCCAATTCCGTCGCTCAATGGGTGGGTCTTACATCCATCATGAAAAGGTACACATGCCTGATATCATAAGGTTTGATGATTATAAGTCCAATTTCAATGAGAAGTATGCTGAGAAGTATGGACATCAGACACAGACACAGACACAGACACAGACGCAAGCAGAGAGAAAGGGGAAATACCAAGGCCAAGCTAAGACTAAGAATGGGTTTGTTCTCACTGAGGAACAACTCAAGAATTTGGATTCAACTATCAACGATTTGATATACAACGACAGTGCTGAACAAGACAAGATCAAGATCAAACCATTGGCTCCACCGAAACCTCCACATTTGGTCAAACCTGGCAACACCGGAACATCACCACTCAGATATGCAACTGCTACAAACACCAGTAGTTCCTCTCCAGCTTCTTCTTCCACCCAACAGATCCCAAAATCACCAAAGAAGTTAAACCTCAACACATATACCGCCTCTGCCACATCCACCGCTACTGCTCCATCTTCAATCCCAGCGTTAAACCTAAACCTGCCACAAAAACCAGCAAAATCAACGTACATTTCCTCCATTCAAAACCATTCAACTTCAAAGAACCAAGCTCTCCCAACGACATCAGACACCAGGATTCAAACCTCCGCCTCTTCTAATGGCTGGTTAAGCTCGATGATGTCGCATTCTACAGAGGCAAAACCACAAGGTTTGAAAACAGGGTATAATGCCAAGATTAGGATTCCTTCTGTTGTGAATGCACCTCCTCAGGACTTGGCAGATTCAAATGTTGAAGATAATGTTCCAAGTTTGAATGGTGGCAAACCTCCTGTCATCCCTAAGAAGTCTTCAACGGTGTTAAGGAAAGTCTCTGGAAATTCTCAAAGATTGATCCATGTTAAAGCAGGGTTGAAGCCTGCTGCTACTACTACTGATGCAGCCAAGAGTGATAGTGAGAAAGGTCACGTGGAGAAGATGGGCAAACCTGTTATAAAGCCAAAACCAGCTTTACCTTCACATCAGCCACCGACACCAGCACCAACACCAGCACCACAAGCTCAATCAATAGTGTTACCAAAACTGCGTCCTGTAAAACCATCCGCAACTACGAAGCCACAGTATATTCCCTCAGCAGCAGAAGCCAATCTCACTGCATCTCAGAAATCCATACCTTCTCCTTCGAAGCTTAAAGAGTTGGAACGTACAAAGAGAATCGTCAGTGGTAACACAGCAATGTTGAATAAGTCATTACGTGGTTTGAGATCGGTGAATGCTGAACAGAATTCCAACGGACAGAACAACACTAACAATAATACATTTGATTCAGAGGAAAAAGATCTGCTGAAAAGATCCCTTCAAGGTTTGAAATCCAATAAAGGTGACGACATAGTTAAGAAAGATTACGAGCATGAGAAGAAAGAATTGTTGAAGAGCTCAATCACTGGGTTGAAATCGGCAAATAATATTAAGCCTGACCACGAAACTAATCAATCTCAATCAAGATCGCAAATGAATTCAATCCTTGAAGGTTTGATCCTCCGTAAGATTCACACAGATCCATCATTACCAATCTCCAGTCCTACAGCTCCTTCTACTACCACCGATCCAGTATTAAAGAAGGCTCAAACTTTCGATTTATCAAATCTGCACAACGATGACGATGATCAGCTAACTCATTTAACTAAATCAAGAGCTAAGGGTCCTAAAAGACGTGCTCCTCAAAGGAAATAACCAGCTAGTACTGACATATTTATAAATGTATAAAACATCCTACATGGACAAAATTAAACTGTAAATTTCTTTCTTGGACAAATCAGCTAGTCTTAAGCCTCCGCATGAGACTGCATGTCCCGAAATTTCTAGGTTTTCTCACTGTGTCCCAACAGAAAATAAAAGCAAGGACATAAAAAAACTTAATAAGTATGCCCGACGTGGGGCTCGAACCCACAGCCTTGAGATTAAGAGTCTCACGCGCTACCGATTGCGCCAGCCAGGCTTTTTGTTAACACCGAAAATCTCTGAATCTCTAGACAGCATCATCTCACATTTTTTGGATCGATTCCTAGATCTATTTATAAGAAGATACAAATCATTAATAATAACTGCATGGTACTACATGCAATCAATTTTTGGATATATAAATTAATCCAATAATTTTTAATTATAAATGGAATATATTATACATTATAATTGACCTGTATAATATTATAGTATAATTAATTTAATCTTATAATTATTAATTATATGATCACCTACACTTATATATAAATTAATATATTTCTAGCTGTTTCCGGTGTAATATATACATGACCTAAATATCATGTATTAATTCAATATTGATATTATTGTTAATATAGTTTATTAATTCGTTGGTGAACAATTCAATTGACTGAACAGAATTCATGGATCTAGAAAATATTGTGAATATGATGATCTTATTTTATCTCACAATATTGCAGGGCAAGTACAGTAATTGTACTTTATAGAATGGATACTACTAATCACACTGAGCTGTATTTGTTTCAGGACCTGTTTAACTAAGTCCCTGAATATTGGCTGATAGTTACTAGTGCTCATGTCGGCTAAATAAACTCATGGTTAATTAATCTGATCATGAGTATATATAAATTACGTCAATAAATTATTATAAAACTAGTGATCTTCAATCAGAATGCAAGATAATCATTAAATTCAAACTCGAGTTGATATTATATAAACATAAGCTCAAGACTTCTTAACCCCCCATGGACCATTAATCCCTGAATTTTTCGAATCATCATTAAACAACAAAGAATAGAAATCATTAGCGTCAAAAGGGGCCTTCTCCGTCCCTGGTAAATTGGTGTTACTACCACTGTTATTGTTATTATTAGATGTAGTGGAAGGGAAACCAAACCCGTTAGACGTGGAGGTGGAAGAAGGAGTGGAGATGTTGGTGTTATAAGTGAACGGATCGTTTGCCGAGGTTTGCTGTTGTTGGTACTGCTGCTGCTTATTAGGTTCAAGTGTGGCTAAATCCGGTGGTAATAAGTTCATAAATTCATTAATGTTGGTGTTGGAGGTCAGATTGCTGAAGTCGAAGTCTGGGAGTTCTTCGTCTTCGAGTTTGATAAGAGTCGATGCTGGTTGCTGCTGCTGTGGCTGCTGCTGTGGTTGCTTGAAGGCACTGTCGCCGAACTGGAAGTCGTTAAAGCCCTCAGTTGGGCCCGAAAGGTTGACATTAGTGAGATTAGTGTTGTATTGCAGCTTGGTGGAAGGCTGATTCGATGAGGCAGAGGAAGAAGCATGACGGCCAGGAATTGAGTTTCTGTTGAATTGACCAGCCATGTTTGGGTTTCTAGCTGATTGGATGTGACCGAAACTTCCCTCGTCCAAGTATTTCCCACACAGATTATCAATAACAGCGATGAACTTCAAAGCCAAAGGGTTCCCCTTAGCCAGCTTAGCCAACACAGATTTAGCCAAGACGATGTCGGTCTTCCATCTCGAAGAGTACTTTGAATGTGGCTCGGAACATAGACACACAACGCCGATCAAAGTGGCATGGAACAGGAAGAAAGTGGCGTACCAACTGGAAATGGCGGAAGCCTCGTGGTCATTGATGAAGTTGGAGACACTGAGAACCGTCTCATGCGCACTGTCCAGACAGATTCTTCGGCACAGTTTCCCATCTGGCGACGTGGAGGAGAGCACATCTGGATGCTTGGAGTTGATCACACGATGCCAGATGAAAGCCCTGACCAAGATGGTTTGCAGGTTTTTGTATCTCCAGATGAGCCTGTACCTTGTGAACGACAGCCATTCAGGAATGCCCTCTTCGCCTGGGATCACTGAGGCCCTGTGAGCCACGCCGTTGTCCTCTGAGAAATACTCAGGCAGAGACTCAATGAACGCGACGATCTTGTTGTTCATGGCGAGACACTCTTGGGCGCTTGGAGGAGGCGTGGAGATCAACCTGTTGTAAATCTCCGTTGAGATCAGCGTGAACTTGGCCTGGTAGATCAACCCGGAGTAAATCGTAGGATACTCGGCAGGTTTCAAAGCGACCCCAGGGATACAAGAGTTGATATCTGCGTAGTCGTCGTCGTTGATGTTGGAAACCTCGTGAATGTCCATCATAGGAGCCAGCGGTAAATTGACAGGTCTGCCGAAAGTGACAGCGGCACCACCGTCAAAGATGTATAACCCCCACCACAACCTTCTTCTCATCTCCAGCTGCATCTGGTTCTTATTGCTGGACCAGTTGGAGAACTCCTTGTAGAGGCCCAGCCCCATCGCCATTCTCACAGCGAGCCCCAGGTAGTTCCAGCCTGTGTTTGGCTTGTTTCTCTTTTGTGCGTAGTTGCTCAGCAAGGTCAAAGCTTGCAACAAGGGGATGCTGCCACTTTCGAAAACATAGGACGACAGATACGACTTAGCGTTCTGATAATAATAAAGATCCAGGTTGGAACTCTCGCCGTGAAGACACCAAGCACCCAAAGCCAGAACCGTGTTCAAGAGGATCTGCCAGATTTCATAAGTGGGAGTTGGGATCTCGTCTCTGTATTGCGCCATGAATGTCTCTTTATGGATGAAAGGGTATGAAGTGTGGTAGTTCTGGAAATACGACTCGATGAATTCGTTGGTTAGGAACTTGGCAGTTAGGGACAAAGTCGAGTCCAAGTCCAGCGACTTGGAGTTGGATCTTGAATCTGTGAGATAAGGATATGAATCTCCCTTGCTTGCCGCATCAGTCTCATTAGCTGTGTCATCTGCAGGTTTCTTCAAAGCTCTGAGCACCACGGCACTGGACCCGACACCGAAGTAGCCCTTGTTCGAAGGGTTCACACTCAAAGCGGCCATACCGTCGTTCAAGTGGAGGTCTGTGTCTTCTTCCACCCAATCGAAACCATACATCGCGTCTTCGGGCACGTCGTCTTCCGGGTGTTCAGCATGGTAATCCACGGACCCTGAATCCCCGGGGGTATTCTCACCTGCTTTTTGATCTCCATCTCCATCTTCGTCTTCTTCTATCTGATCTGCTCCTTGCTGGTATTGAGCACCTCGCGTGTTGGACGTGCTTGGTGAAAGGTTCATAGGCGACTGTGCTTCGTAATCAACAGGTGTTAAAACAGATGAGGATTTCCTGCTGGCGATTTTCTGTCTTTGCAACAACTTATCGATATCCGAGTCAGGAACCAACTCTGCCACTAATGCTTCTAAATCACGAACCCTGTTTTCAACTTTGGTTAAATGAATTCTGGTCAATGGACTTCGTACCACTCTAGGGGAATATGTACAGCTCCATCCGTGCTGTATACATTTGGAACATTTCGGAAGGTCTTTTGAGCACTTCAGCTTTCTCTTTCTACATGAATCACACTGGTGTTTTAGTGGTTGTTAGTACGAGATCTGTGGTAACAAGAAAACAAAAGAGGTGTGTGACTTACTGCTTGTTCGATAAAGACGGCTTTCATCATTTTGCTGTGATCGTAGGGTTGGGTGGTATTCCTCCTGAGCAAGACTGGATGATGAAGATGATATAAGCGCTTCTTCCACTCGTGCTTTGTTAACTGGCTTGAAAGAGACTCTTCACTTGAGTACCTTAGCTTTACTATTGACTAGATCTCAACTGATAATCTGAACTAATTATTTCAACGTGGTGGCGCTAATTACAAAAAAATCAAAGGAAACCGGACTTTTTTTCAATTCCGTGCGCGAAATATCTCGGACCTCCGAAAATTACCGGGCGATCACGTGATGATTATGTAATTGTTTCGGGTGAAACATCCGAGATTTCTTAATTTGACACAATTTCGGATTAAACAGCCATGGATAATTTATATTTAATGGATGGATCATGATACACCTACCTAGATTCTTCTAGCAAAGACATAAACTGTCCCCCATTCAACTCTCAATTCAGTAGAATCAGACCAACCGAACGTTTCTTTCAATTTAGAAACCAACTGTTTATCAACACCGACAGATTCTGGATGTTCTTGATTCCAATCATGAACAGCACTCCATGAACTCAAATAATCAGCCAATTTAACCATGTTGTACTTCTCATCTCCAAGGAAATAAGCTGTCTTAGCTTGGGACTTCTTCGGGTAGTAATGGTACCTCTCGACATCTTTGAAAAGTTCAGAAGGAATCTCAACTTGATCGTAAAAATTTCTTAAATAATGCTTACCAGGTTTCCACAAAGGACCCATGAATTGTGGATCACTGAACACGTATTGTTCATAAATCACATCGGCTTCTGGAAAATCGATAAATCTAGGCTCCATGTACCCCCAAAAGGCAAGAGTACCGTTTGGTTTTAAGACTCTAGCTGCCTCTTTGAAGAATTTCCCATGATTGAACCAATGTAAAGCCTCAGCTGAGGTGATCAAATCGAAAGATTCATCTTCAGGAGCAACAGCTGATAGATCTTCCGCTGGGGAGACTTCGAAGCTGATACCACCTCTAACATTGTCAGTGATTGAGTCGATACCCGGTTGAATCATCACAGTGGAAGGATCACAACCAATCACTTGATCGTAATATTCTGTTAATTGGAAAGTAGCTGTACCTGGACCACAACCAACATCAAGGGCTTTGTGATGTTCACCCTGGTGGTACTGGTCAATGGCCTTGAATAAGGAATCTGGATAGCCTGGTCTTCTGGTTTGATAGTTGTTGGAATCGAAATCTTTGTTTGAAAAAGTTGACATATTTTTGGACTAAGTTTGAGATTTGTGATGGGGTTGTAATTCAAGGTATCGATACAATTGCAGGAATTGAGTCTCTAATTGAGTGGATTTTAACCTCTTTAAATAGTTAAAATGGATGATGAAGCTATTCAGTTTTCATTGATTGATTACATTAAACCGGACTATAAGTTGTCATAACTTTATGTCTTATGTCATTACGCTAATCAATATTATAATGAAGCACACGCGTGCGTATCACTTTTCTCCGGTACCGGCTCCAGAATCCAGAACCCGGTTTCGGAGTTATAGGTTCTGTTTTGGGAATACTTCCAATTTTAGAGTTTTATTTATCGGCCCAAAACGGAAACAGCACAGACACGTTCGTTTTAATTAAACGTACTTATACTACCATGATGAGTATCGTGATGTATCATGATTCATGTCATTTACCAGTTTTCAGTTACATACATACATATCAGAGTCACTCAGAAACACACAAAAGAAACGGAGGCAACTTCGGTTTCTTATATATTTGAGCATGAGAGAATGGAAAGTGATGAATCAAAACTAGACAACTTCAAGTTCATAAAAGAGAACTTCCCATCACATGATTAACCTACCTATCGAGTTACGAATATGATAGCAGTCGAAACATCATCAATAATAAACATCGATGTGGCAAATCATACTATTACCCATTGTAGGCGGAGGAATTATGTTACAAAGGTGTGCTAATTATTGCAATAACCGATAACTTTCAAGTCTTTAACTTGAAACATTTTAATGACAATAGGTTATAGGATCACACTAGAGTAAGGGAAAGCCAACGAATGATGTAGTATACGCAGAGAGGAAACGAAAGTTATAGCATTCTAAGTGGTGAAGAATATCTATAGTAAGTTCTTGAAGACTCTGAAGTTACTTGTAAGTTATCAGATTTAAACAAATCACCGAACCAATTATCCTCTGTTCAGATTTTAGACATATGATCAAATGATTCAGTAATCAACTGCTGTAGTAGTATAGTTCACGTGAAATTATTCTGCAGATCCTTAGTACCTAACTAAATAGGATTTCTAACCCAAAATTTCGCAAAAACTGTTCTGAATTTCCCAAATAGGAAACTTAAGGTAGCACTACGTAAAGCCACAGTCCACAATAAAGAGACACCGCGAATTTGAGCAATTTGCGCAATTTTTCCCCAATTTTTGGCACAATATTTGTTTAGCGGGGGGCGTTGGGCGATTCATGAGCTTATCTCTTTATCTTCTGCCGCTGTGAAAGTGACACATAATTTTTGAAACATGTTACACGATATCTATATACTCTGAAACATGGTCATTCTTATTGAGCTGGTTGAATGTTATTCTGAGTTCAAAGACAGGTATCCCACGTAGAGACAGTGTTAACTGCTCATCCAGATGTCAGGGAGATCGAGTTATTGATAGATCGTGCATCATAACAGTCAGACGATCTTTAGTGTATATGAGTTACAACTTACAGGCTGTAGTCAGTTAGCACCTGTAAACGTGAGGGAAATTGCAAGATGACTTTGGAAACTTTGGGAGATTGATTGGAAATAATATAGTCGGCTGAAGCAAAGGAGGACATAGTGTTATTCATGACACATTCTTTTCTCAAGTCTGGAATCTTACCGATGAAAAGGTAATTGGAGGATTGGAAGATTGAATGATGGAACTCACGGATCTCGTCTCTTGTTAACCTGGTGATATCAATACAATAGATGGATTGACCATCGGTATCGTTAACCAACTCAAGTAAGCCATTGGATTTCAAAATGACTTTAGCTTCAAACCATTTCTCATGTTTCAAAGTCTCTGGGTCTTGATTATGCGGGAAAATGGAGACATCTGGACCACTAACAGCTTCCAGGTTCTTGATCTTTGGAAGTAGACCAAACACTTTACAATGGGCCGTCAATATATTGTAATTCTGTTGGGTTGGGATCGATGAAAGTCTCTGTTGTGTCTTTGGGGTGAACTTCTTGATGATTCTCTTGTTTAGGATCCCTTGCGGTTTAAGGTTCTGCCAGAATAACAAACTTGAAAACAATTGAATGAACGTGGATTCATCAAAGCATCCAAGGTACACTTTAACGCCTTTGAAAGTCTCAATCGCCACGATACCTGTATTCTCAATGACCCTAATGGAACAAGACTGTAACGACTCCACTAACAAGCGCTCTGTGCTCCCTAATACTTGTATTTGACTCATACGCTCTGAAGTTGAACCCTGTGGAGATACTGGTCCTATTATAGTCAACTCACCATCATTGGATATTCTAATAGTGGCAGTTTGGAATGATGAGGAATCAGACAGACTCCATTGTAATGGGCCTTCAAAATATCCCTGGTTCACCTCTATGAACGTTTCTATTGTCCTTACTTTCATGGGGGATACGGTGTTTGGCTTGTAATGATGATACTTGATTGGACTGGTAAGCGAACGGTTTGATGTGTTTTAACAATTAAAGATGCGGTGTAATTTTATATGAGAATGTATAAGCTGAGATGGATGAGCCCACTTGCCACAAGTAAAGATCGTGAGAGGTTCAAGGAGGAGTGTAAAGAGAATGAATGGAATGGGTTTAACGAATTAACCACACTAGAATATCTGATTACTAGTGTTCAATAGTTCATGAAGATACCTTAACTTCCAATCAAACTGATCGTTCTTTTCCCCTTTAAAATTATCCTTCAGTTTGTTCTAATTACCTCATGTAGATCTGTACTAGCCGCCAGCCACTGAACCACTGGGCCACAAATTACAATCTGGGAAAGGGAATGGAAATTTCCAAATCCGGAAACATGATGCTGCCTGAATCAATTTTTACTTTTCAAAGGTACGTTTTTGGGTAATTATAGCCCAGTCACGTGCTAGGCATATATACGTATAATCCTTGTAGAAGTTAAGAACCATGTAATTATACAGCTTTGAATTACCAAAATGACGAATACCATGTATTATTAGTGAGCAATATATAAGGACCAAAGAGAAGGAAAACCGTCAAACCAGTAACCCATATAAGACAGAATCAATTACACTCTTCTTCATCACCTGCGGAACTTGAAAGACGTCTTAGGATGTTACCAACAGTGGTATTTGAGCTAGACTGATGGAATAAAGCAGGTAAGATCAAGATACTTGAGCTACGTCTTTTCAAAGGCATTCCTGGATGTTGTGGATGTTGTTGTAGATATGGGATAGGATCTTGTGAATCTTCTTCTGTTTCTTCCTCTATTTGATCTTGTTCTTCCAGTTCGTCATAAATTGTGGTGTCCAAAGATTGCTGCTGCTGTTGTTGTAGTAGTTCGTCATTCACTAAATCGTTGAAAGAGCAGAAGTTCAATTGGTTCTTATTGAGATGATTGGAGTAATCAACATCTGGAGTCATTGACGTTTCATCGATTGGTGAGATCATCCTCTTCTTCCTTGAAATAGGTGACGTATGATAATGATTTGAATTCAGAGTATAACAACTATCGGACAAAGCAGAAAAAGAAGATGGAGACGAGATCGTGCTTGATTTGCTCATAGGATCCAAATAACTGTGAAAGAATGAAGAATCAACAGCCTGGATGACTTCCACATTTTCCAAATTCGTATTCTTATCATGTAAGATCTCTGTAGACGCATCAAGGACACACGGGATGAATGCTTCAGAGCTCAAATGATCTGGGAAACTGCTGGCGTTAAGACAGTTAGGACATATAGAACCTTTGTGATGATGATGGATGTGAGACTTTGAAGGTGTGCTTTGAGTTCTTTGTATTTGATGAAGTTGAAGATTTGGTATGGATGTAGAGTTCAAAGAGCCACGATGATGGTTTGATAATTGAGGACTTGTAATTGTCATAGTGGAATTGCGTCTAGAGAGACTAGATAATATTGTGCCTTGGTCTTGAACAGACCTTTCAAAGATCAGAGAGTCACAGGAGGAAATGGGGCTATTCCCAATATTTTCCTTGACTAGTTTATTTGGATTTGGATCTTGTTGTGTGCTCTGAATGGCAGGACATGTCTTCAGTTTCTTACTGCTAATATCTGTACTTATCATTAGAGCTTTGATTCCTTCTTTTAATTGTTTGTCTTCTTCTTCAGAAACAGATGGCAATGGGTTATGATCACCGTCTAAAGTCTTAACTGAACTATTCGATTGAAGAGAGTCGTCGTCGTCTTCTGCAGCTGTGGAGACACGATCAAATTGTTCTGAATCTTCTGATTTATGGAAAATGTTCCATACGTGAGACATTCTGGAGAAGTGTGGAACCGTTTTGTACGTTATTGTTTGCTTAGTTAGTGGTTTAAGGGGTGTGAGAGTTGATTTAAGCTGTGTAACTTTATCCTTCTTGAAAGTAGAATGTTACAACTCCATGCATTTTGTGGGAACTCATTGATTTATAAAGCAGGAGATTTAAAACATATTGCAGTTGGGTTTAGGAATTTCAAATAACCAGTTAAGATACCGAACTTACTGCTCTATAACTAGTACAGTGAATGAATGATGTCGGCGTGATCCGTACTGATTTAAACTCGTGATTTTGAGCGCTTCAACTCGCACATCTCGCATATAAAATTGTCAAAATCCTGAATATGAACACGTCCCAGGCCCGCGCGATTGGTCTAAGGACCGAGGACCGAAGGCTGAATATTGAAAGCAAACTCTCCGTTGGATTGACAGTGGACACTAGATGGTTATTAGATCAATCATCATATACACTTGTTGAATGTCATAAGTGTGCACAGGTTTGTATATTTACCCTGCACTCACTTTCGTTGACTTTTGTTCCACAGCAACAGACGCATAGAACAACTTGATGCGCGGCAAATTACATGGAAGCGAACCCAAAGTAAATTATCAGAAACGGAACCCTTTAAAACCTTAATTTACACTTCACTCTCCTCTTGTCAGGCTGTATGAGGTGAAATTTACAACAACTTTGAAGATTTAGAACGGAATCCGGATCTCTGGTACTGAAAACCTGATCGATATTACAAATCGTTCAGCCTGTTATAGTGTGATTTTTCTCTTCAATTTGTCACAATATTTATAAGATCAAAGCAAAATCATCAGCCATATGATCCTATATTCGCTGAGCAGCCACGGTTCATGTTCAGAATAAATCATGCGAGAGAATAATAGGTTTCCGCACGCTAAGATTATGAGCTCTTGTCCGTACTTTAGTTTTTGTGCAGTCAGCTAAGTTGACCTAATTCTTATAAGACCATTTTTTGCTTCCACAAAGTCCACAACTAGTTTAATGTAAGTTTGATTTATTGGATACACTCAATTGATAAATCGGTTGTCGACACAAATATTCAGTACAGTACATCGGTATCACAGAACAACATATAAACCAAGGTCGTTGAACTTTGAACTCACCATGTGCTTGCATAATCGTCAGTAGTTCTTAGATATCCCAAACTTAAATCAAAGCTCATAACATCAAGTTCCAAAGTAAGATATCCGAAAATAACGCGTTTAAGTCTCAATTGAGTACTAGTGACTGCAATACAAGTAATAATGTGCTACCGTCTCCATAAATTGCAACGGGATAAACGTTCTAGCTCAATTATATGTAGATCTTATCAATGCATAATATTAATCCCTATTATATCAATATTTTATCTTATCATAAATTGTATCCTGTATGGTATCAGGTCAACTCATGAGATGAGCTCCAACTTTCCTGAGAGCTGTAGATGTATACACAGTTTACTGATCCGACAGGCGACATCTTGTTAATTTGTAAACGAGAAAACTGACTGACCAGCTTTAAAACAACCATGAATGACGATTAATTGATTATTAATTAATTAGCTAGCTGCTATTAATACTATTTTTATACGTGGTTCCATACCCGTAGCTGCGTATACTCCTTAACAGCTGCAGCTTTATGGATTGTGGTAAGTTCTTTAAAATAACTAGTACGCGTCTCTCCACTTTTTTGAACTTTGCGTAGATTAATTGTGACACCAAAATTCCGAGTAATTCCGATATTTTCCGCATAAAAATAATATTCCGCCGTATTCTTCCGCGGGTCCGTGAGTTTTGTGTTAATTTGTGTCTTGTGTTCTGCGCCATAACTTATAGGATCCTTAAAGGTAATTCTACATTCGTCATATGAATTAATTATTCTTCAGATGTAAATTAAATATAGATCATATATATATATATATATATATATTGCTAAATATTGCACTTAAGGTGCTAAGAACTTCATATCTGATTTATATTGATGATTGAGGATCAGTTCAGCTGCTTCATCAATTTGCTATGGATCCGTACTTTCCTCGAGTTAATCAAAAGCTTGAATAATAGCAGAAGATATCGTTGCTCGAGTGTTCGGTATTCAAGTTCCAGCAACTTTAATGGCTCTTCATATACTTGAGATATTGGGTTGGTGATCATTGATCCTGAAGAATGTATGATCTGAAATTGAAGACTGAGACGGAACTTGCTGGGAAATCAACGGAACATTCAAAAAATGAACCACAAACTTCGTTTCCAATTAAGGAAGAGAACCCCCAAACTCCTTGAAAACATCAGATGGATCATTGGTTCTTCCCAATAAATTGCGAGTAATCTGCGAACCTGAGCTTATCCTAGTCTTTGATTGTGCAATTAACTTGATAACATGTCTCAATAACTTTTCCTTCGGTTGAGCACAAACCCCAATCTTATCCTTCGGAGTTATGACTCCATATTTCGGATAACCCACTAGATCATCTCTACTTTGAGAGTGGAATCTCTCATTGCTCCCACTCAATCTATACCATACATCGGATCCTTTGATCTTGTTTGATGCTGAGGTGGAAGTGATTAGGAAAGACAATGGCTTTTGTTCAACTAGCTCGGTTTCTGAGGTTTCTTCGTTCTTTGAAATTTTGAAAATGACTTTGGTGTTCACGAATTCTGAAACATCATCTTCTTTCAGGTCGCTTATCTTCTGAAAAGGAGCTGTCAATTTCTTTGAAGAAGGAATGAAGGATTCTGTGAGTTGAAAACTGAGGTGTTGGATATAGTTCTCCCATCGTGGATTCAAACATTTATCCAGCATAAAACGACAATAATTTTGCTAAGATCTAGTCTCTTTGAGGACAGGCATGATAATAGTGGTGCAATCCTCTGTGATCATCATCTTTCTGATGTAATGCTGATTGAACAAATTTTGTAGAAATATGGAAATGACAAATGGGGAATTTGGATGGAAGATTTCAACGCCATTTATGGATTCAACAAAGAATATCTGACGACTGAGAATCATCAAAAGAAGTAACGTCTCAGAGATCAATCTTGGATCTTCTTGGAAAGGTTTCAAACTGAAGAAAGTCAGTGACTCAAACTCTATCAAAACATTTGGATCCTTCCTATAGGCGTAATTGATCCGTATGAAATCTTGAATAAAGTCATCCAAAGTGGCTTTTGAATTTGGTGAAGTGCCGGCCCAGGAAGTTAGTTGGATCAATATAGAGCATATGTGAGTCTTCTGTGTTCCCCAATAGGTTTGCAGTGCCACTATCTGGCTGTAGTGGAATATCAAGGTGTTCAGCTAATTCTAGAGCTCCTAATCTTGCAGCGTCGATCACAATTGATTGAATTGATATCGTATCGAAATACACTTAGAATTAACTGGTAAAGTGTCAAATGATGCAATTCTGACTGAAGAAATTGAGAGATCTGATTTGCTTGATGTGATTTGAGGATTTGTAAACCGGATTCTTGTTAGTTGGTGCATGTGTTGAATCAATTCAAGGGGGTATTCTTTAAGGATCTCAGTACCTTTTGGATTCATCCAGTGAGGCTATATGTGTCATATGAATGAAGATTGCGTGCTTGTGTGTCTTTTGGGAATTTAGATCAATATTAGACTCCTTTTGTAGTTCAAAAAAGTTAATATTAGCTGTACATGAAATATATAATATAATTCGAAGATCCCCGCAAAAATATTGAGCACCTTTCCACGTAATATTCTTCAACCGCTGAACCAAGGACTCATTGATCGATCAATTGCAAGAAGATCTAGTTCAAAATACCGCTGCATCATACAAGTGCAACCCCTTCTGTCAGTGTAGGTTAAAAAGTCTAGATAGAAACCCTGTATTTTGTAAGATGAAGGAACAAATCACAATATCAGATTCATATAGTTATGAGCTACTTTAAAGACTAGTCGTTTATTCAGGGACTATCGCGCAATGGAAAGTCCTTGCCCAAGGACTTACTCAAAATTTCCAGATCATGAAGATAAACTTGACGTGGTTATAAATATCATAAGCTTCAGCGTTTAAATGACACAGTTAACAATTCCTTATGGAACCAATATGTTTCTCATATCTGTTCAAACACTTCGGTTCCTCCAGTGCCACTAGCCTTACCCCCATCTAGCCTATATATCCCCAACACCTCACCTTTGCCTTTCTCTGTGCACTAATATACTCACAAACATGGTGTCTGGGGAATTCACATCTCTTACTCCTTCAAATATTCCGTCCACAATTAAAGAAAAACTTATAGAGTATTACATTGGCGCTATAGCTCAACAGTACCATAAATATATTAGCTTGAAACAGATCCATTCTCCTTATCATGATGAAGTTCAATTGGCTTTTATTCGTTTACAGGTTTTAGCAGGTGCTCTCCAATTGTCCATAGGTGCTGAATTTGAGAAGTAATTCAGGAATATTGAACGTTGATTTCAGTTACCTATAAAACTGTTGATAAATGGAACTTAATAATGATTGATTGAGGGTTAACTTACAAACTTGATTGTAGATCTGGACCACGTGACCCTGGTTTATAATTTTCTACGTTCTGTACGCGCGTCTAGGCTTCTGGCGGAGAAATGCTGTCAAACGTTATAATTTTATGTTATAACGAATCAGATGATTGGTAAAACAGCTTTATTATGTACGATACTTAGACCAAGATATATCTCAAGTCCAAAGAAAGAGTTTCTACTCATCATGACGCACACCAATGAACATACCACAAACTCTCAATCCACAGATCTGCCAGACCCAGCTACCACAATAGTTATCCAAGAAGATGCCCAATCTACGCTCATAACACTTGACGAATATATCAACAAAGCACTCCCTTACCATTTACAGAAACAACTGCACTTACAAGCCAACAGCTTGCACGCTTCTGCTGGATCATGGTGGTCCTTCACGCAGGGTTTGTTGTTGGGGCAGTTGAGTGTCATTGTCGTGTTCATCTTCTTCATCAAGTTCTTCGTGTTCAGTGAGAATAAAACCACTACTGATAAGTTAAAGACTGAACTTCGTAAGACCTCACCAGTTATCAAATCGAAGAAGTCCAACATTGACAACTTGACCACTTCGACAGACGATCATTCAGACTTACAGAGCTCGATCAACTCCATCTTGGAGAAGACTTACTACAATGTGGAAACACACTCCTCAGAATCCTTAGATTGGTTTAACGTCCTTGTCGCTCAAACCATTAACCAATTCAGATTAGAAGCGTTAATGTCTGATAACATTGTTCATTCATTAGACGATTTCCTAGCGAAGGCAGAACTCCCAGATTTCCTTGATCAAATCTCAATCACAGAACTTGACATTGGTGATGATTATCCTATTTTTTCAAATTGTCGTATCACTAAAAATCCATTAAACCCTCAAAACCTTCAAGCTAAGATCGACGTTGATCTATCTGACACTTTAACCTTAGGGATCGAGACCAATCTATTGCTAAACCAACCAAAACCTCTCACTGCGTGTCTTCCTGTCCAATTAAGTGTCTCTATAGTGAGATTCAGTGGTTGTTTGACCGTATCTCTGATCTCTGTTAATGATGAAGGAATTACTAATGAAGAGGATAAATCAGGTAAGGGAACGGCTCTGATGTTTTCGTTTGCTCCTGATTTCAGATTGGAGTTTAGTATCAGATCTTTGATTGGGTCAAGATCCAAACTTGAAAACGTTCCAAAGATTGGCAGTTTGATTGAACATCAGTTGAAATCTTGGTTTATTGAGAGATGTGTTGAGCCAAGATCTCAGGTTATCAGATTACCTAGCATGTGGCCAAGTAGGAAGAACGTCAGAGAGCCTGTTATCAATGAGGACAATAACACGAATGCCAATGAATGAGCACTGGACATCCTTGTTTAATTAATAAATTAATACCATGGTGTTAGTTAGTATACAATAAGTATTCTTATATATAGATGTATCGTAATTCAATCTCTCAAATTGTCAGCCATGATTAATCATAACTCATATTGTGTTCAGTTCCCGTAATCCTCTAAAAAGTCAGGAGGGGAGTTCTGGATCTCGATCACACCGTCACTTGTCAAAGTAGAGTTCGAATTGGAACAGTCAATTCCCAACTCCTTCAAGTAAATAATCTCTGAATCAGAAAACCCAAACTCATCCTTTGGTAACCAAACAGTGGCATTGTTGTTCTGGAAACACTCTTGGAAAAAAGTGTCGTTGTGTAAGCCCTTCCGTTCTAAGTCTGGCATGATAAGCTCCTTTTCCTGTTCCTGTTCCCGTTCCTGATCTTCTAATTCATGCTTTTCTTCTCCCTGTTGCTCATTAGTGCGCAGTTTCTCGCTAGCTTCAATGGACTTGTGCAAAGTCAAGGACAAGTTCTTGGTCAAAAGATTCTGGAAGAGCTTCTGTGTCTGACTTTGGCCAACGGCGGTCAAGATCAAAAGAATGAGAGTCAAAAGAGCGTGGTACAAACAATTGGCTTCATCGAATTCGTTTCTTGAGAGTGCAAACAACCCGATAAGACAGATCTCCAAGAAGTAAATCCCATAGTACAAGTGGTAAAGAGCTCTTGGGTAAAATTGACCGTAGTTCTCAGAGTGGTTCACTTGGCTGTACTGGTACTTCAAAGAGTATTTGAAAGAGATCAATATCATGGCAAACGAAATGACACAGAAAACAAGAATCAAAGGCGACAAGATGCTGTAGATCAACCCGATGGAACCCAAAACAGAGAAAGTGGCGTAAATAGACCCCCATTTGTAGACTGGCGGGCTTGCTAAACCTTCAAACTTTCTTCTTGGGGTCGACCAACGGAGAGGATCGATGAAAAAGTACTTGAACAACTGGTAATTCTGAACAAGAGTGTTCCCAAAGTAGGACAAACCTCTGACCAAAATGTAAGTGAAGAAGAAATTGGAACATTTTGGTAAATTGGTGGCCAAGATGTTTGGAATAGAAACCGGATTGTTCAACAAGCCTTGTAAGATAACAGTGAACCCGGAAGAAATCGTGACAATGAGGAAAATGTGGAGGAAGAGAAAGAAGAACATCCACCTTTGAACATCGAGTTCAATCTCAGCTCCAGATCTCTTACACTTGATAGTGCTGAGCCATCTGAAAATGTATGGAACCAGCTCGGACAAACACATCAAGAGAATAACAGAGAGCAAGTTGGAGATAACGTCGGTGATGTACTCTGGTAATAGCTTCATCCATGATAGAAATGGATACAAAGCTGTCAAGTACGGCATCTGTGTCACCAAACCAATAAAGGCCACAGGGATAACCCACCCCAAAGTGATGACACAAGCCAAGAAGTTACCTATAATAACCCTAACGAAAACCAACAGGTTGCTCTGAACCGCCAAGTTGGACCAGTTCATGTCCTTTGGGTCTGTGTAGAGCATAGTCTTGTCCAATTGATTGAACTTGTTCGAGATTTGTACCTGATTCAAAAGATGTGCTGGCAATGAACGGTCGAACTGGATGAACACCTTGTTGTATCTATGGTCGGTCAATGGGCTTCTGTCTCTGGCAGCCAATCTTTCTCTCTTTTCCATCATCAAATGGCGGTTATGGGTAAACTGTTCGGTGGTTTCAGCCAACAAGTCTTGGAGCTTTGGCCACACAGGGTATGGAACGAACCCAAGCCAAAATCTCATTCGATAAGTCAAGGCAAGTTTCACGTTATACTTAAGGTGATGGTTCTTATAGGTGGTCCAATCCTTTGTGTTCTGTTCTGTTGAGTCACCAAAGAACTTCTTGTAAATAATCAAGGTTTCAATCTGTTCAATCTGATCGAGAAGCATGAGATGGCGAGCGTATAGTCCTTTCAACTCACCATAGTCGTAGACAAACCAGATATTCTTGATCTTTGAGCCACAAATGTTGTCAAACATCTCAGTGATCAGTTTCTTGTCAATCATGGCTAATGGAACATTGTCGATCAAAAGAGTGTTCTTGTAGTCTCTGATTCTGTCCGTGGTCTTCTTGGAATTCAGCTCAGTGAGAAACTGGTTTTTGATGCGGATATACTCTCTCAATTCGCTGATGACCAAAGTATGGAACCAAATAACGGAGATCATTAACATGGTGAGATGGACACTCAATCTTTTGGAGAACTTTGGAGCAATGTTGGACATAGAGATGGAGTCCAAGCCGGAGACAATTGGTAATGTTCCATTGGTGTAATCAATAATATCAGATGGAGAATAGCTCGAGTAACCGGACTTGTAGTTGACCGTGATCAAGACTGGAATGTTCATCAAGGCCAACCCAAAGAATAGAACAATCAAGAAGCTTAAAAACCTGATAATGAAGTATGCATCCAAGCCGATTGCCTTGTAATCGGTCAAAGGACACATGATCGTGGCGGGCAACCATGAAAAAAGACCTTCTTTCAATGGTGGGACTTTCTTCTTGTCTGAGACATAGTAACAATTTGGCTGGTAGATGTGCTTTATCTTGGATCTAAGCAAGCTGAATATAGATACCTGGAAGCAGCAGTAAATTATGGAGATGAACAAAGAAGAAAGAAACGTTTGGAAGTTGATACCGGCTGTGCTCTGAGCTGTTCCTGATCTTGAAGCATTGAGAAAATCTAGAATATGAAGAAATTGATTGGAACTAACAACGTTGATGGTGGCATTTGCTAGTAGGATGGAAGACTCTTCAACCGATTTGGGCAACACATCTAGATGGGTCTGATCCAACGTTGCCATTTTCGGTTACTAAGGGAAATATAGCAAATTGTGTACGGAGATATTTAGTCTCCTCTGTGGGATGATTTAGTCTAGCAGCTATTTGTGGTGCTCATTGAAAGACTAGTTTCCTCTTTGACCGTGATTCATTTTCAGGTATTCAAGCTTTCTTCAGGTATAGTCATATACCACGGTTACTGGAACCATTGCCAATTGCTCTTTGTTCAAAGTTGTTGTATTTGCTTTTGTGTCACAAAATTGTACAATTTTCGTTTCTGGCACCTGGAAAGATCTGGAAACATCCGGACACCACATGTATTTACGAGAGAAGATCTGAGCTCCGTGAAAGACTACGCTAAAACTCAATAGTGAAAAATTGTTAAGTATTGCTGATTCCCAGGAGCACTTAAATTAGTAGCTGACGGCGGAGTAATGCTGAAGCGGATCTAACTCAACCTCTGCAAAACGTGATCAAGAAGGCGAAGCTCCGGACCAAAGTTCAAATCTTCGCGTGCCTGCATGAGCCCGGGGTCGCGAATTTCCAAAATGTAAACAAACAAACAGAACCAGCCCTGCAGGTCCCTGGATGTTGTACACAAAGACAGCTAAGAATAGTCATTGATCTTAACAAACCACAAAGAGAGAGAATCAGTGACGGACTTGTGCATGTCTCTTCATGCTAATAGTTTCTAAGAAAAGAATACGCACATGCCCAGAAACTTCACCATGATTCGAATTTAAAGACTTGATCTGCTCTTTTTCTCCCAACTTTCCATATACTTCAAAGTTATCAAGTGTTGAAGACATATTCAAGGTCAAACCAATCAACAAAGCCCCCAAAGACTTGTTCCATTATTCACAAATGTTCCTATCCACTTTGGCCTTAGCCACACTTCTGTCTCTTCCAGCTACCAATGCTCAAACAGCAGTCTGCAACCCATTGACATCAGAAGTTACTTGTCCAGCTGACAAGGCTTTATCATCATCATTCACTGAAGATTTCAAGACTCCATCCAAATGGTTTGCTGCCGAAACTTTCCCAGATCGTATCGCCTATGGAGAAGATGGGTTATCGGTCACCTTGACCAAAAGATATGACAACCCTGCTATCAAGTCTAACTTCTACATCATGTTTGGTAAGTTGGAGGTGGTTATGAAGGCTGCACCAGGGAGAGGTGTTGTTTCCTCCTTCTATTTACAGAGTGACGATTTGGATGAGATCGATTTAGAATGGATTGGTAGTGATAACACAGAAGTGCAAACGAACTACTTCTCTAAGGGTAACACCTCGACTTATGACCGTGGTCAATTTCACGGTGTCTATGAACCACAGCAAACTTTCCACAACTACACGATTGACTGGACCAACGAAGCCTTGACGTGGTACTTGGATGGCCAAGTCTTGAGAGTCTTAAGAAACGACTCTGCATCTGGCTACCCACAGAGTCCAATGTATATCATGTCTGGTGTTTGGGCTGGTGGTGATCCAGACAATGCTCCAGGTACCATCCAGTGGGCTGGTGGTTTGACTGACTTTACCCAGGCACCTTTCTCTATGTACGTCAAGAAGGTCATTGTCACTGATTACTCGACTGGTACTGAATACTCCTACACTGACAAGACCGGTAAGTGGAGCTCTATTGAAGCTAAGAATGGTGCTGTCATGGGAAGATTGGAAAGAGGAACCAAAGAATTTTCTCTTTTAGCAGAGGGTCTCGAAGTTGAAAGTTACACCGATGAAGCTAGCTCTTCTTCTGCAGAATCTTCTACATTTATCACTGAAAGCGAACAAAGTCAGGTCAACACTGATAGTGGTATTGCAAGCTCTATCTCTAGAGCTGGTATCGCTTATAGCTCAACTTACTCCTCTATTTCCACCAGATCGCTCTCTCCTAAGACCAGCACGCTTGAATCAGTCTCATCCAGCAACACAACAGATGAGGACTACCCAACCACTATGCAATACTCCAACAGCTCCGGATCAATATCGAACTATTCATCTTCCTCGTCTTACTTCAGAAACTCAAATAAAGATCAAGATCACCAATCAACTTCTAACGGTGTCTCTTTCTTGAAGAGGGGTGTTGGTGCTATAATTGTTAGTTTTGCACTCTCTGTCATGGTCCTGATTCTTATTTAGACATCTTATTGGGCTCACGGGGACCTCTTTATTTATTCATTGGTTATTTACGTCTCAGAAGAAGGCTGAGTCGTTGTCTCAGGTACAGACACACATTGGCATTGGCATACAGGTTTATTATTGGTTACAGAGAAACAAAACTGGATGGTCTTGGTTTGACTTTCTTCCCGGTGGAAGGCAGCAGGCCTACTATGGCCGCACTCTTCTCTTATAGTTATTATTATTTCGAATTATATAGAATTCAATATTATACGTTTTCTGGAATATAGATCACATTTGTAGACCGCTAGATGTTATCATATATGGGCGAGCGCACCACGTGACCTGTATTACGTAATAAAAATTCGATTTTTCTGTTTGCCGCCACTGAATTAATAACCAGCTGGAAATACAACATACACAGTTAAGAACAATTGTGCAAAGAACCTATAACTCTTTCTTTCACAACTAACTGAGATATATTCTCTTTTTCAACCCCCTCCCAAGATCCAAATATGTCTCAAAGAAAGAGGATCACCAATCCATTAAGAGCAAGTCCATCCCCATTCATCAAAAGAGAAGTTAAAAGAGAACATCAACAGAGTAAACAAATTCCAAGAGTTAAGAACGAACAGCAACAACAACAAAGAGCCATCCCAGCAAGCACAACACCGGAATGGAAAGAATATGATCTCAAAGCATGCACTGCGGAAGAAATCCAAGATATCAGAACCCATGTCCTGAAGTTTCAATCAAAGCATACGATTGTACCAAAGGATTTCTCTCAGCCAATCAGATTACATCGTAAAGAAACTAAAAACTTACAATATCAATTAACCCGTGCAGAAATCGAACAACGTCAAAAGGAATATGCTGAATTGGTCGCTTTAGAAACCGCCCAGCGTGAAAAGAGACTAGCTGCCAAAGCTGAAAGAGAGAAGAATATGGATCCATCTTTGAAGAAACTTGATATTTCATTGGATCCAACAGTTGCTCCAGAACCTGTCAAGACAGAAGAACAGAAACTTTTAGAGAAGAAGGAGAAACTACAGCAACAAATTGCACCAGACGGTGGTGCCAGAAAAAACCTGAATCCTCAAAAGCCAAAGAAAACCAGACAACTACGTGCTTTGGATGAAAACGCTAAGAAGTTGAGATATGAAGAATATTATCCTTGGGTTATGGAAGATTATGATGGTAAGAACACCTGGGTTGGTAGTTATGAAGCTGGTAACTCTGACCAGTACGCTTTGCTTGTTCTGGGCGATGACGGGAACTTCAAGCTTCTTCCTGCAGATAAGGTTTACAGATTCACTCCAAGAAACAAATACAATACGTTGACTTTGGCTGAAGCTGAGAAGAGAATGTCAAGAAACAATCAGACTCCAAGATGGTTTATGAAGCACCTTGACGAAAGAGAGCAGAAGCTGACGAGATATGAACGTACCCAGAGAAAATTGAAGACTGTTGTTGGTACGCAAGAAGGTGATAGAGGTGAGAGGGATTCGGATAACGACGATCTTGATTTCGAAGAAGATTTCGCAGATGACGAAGAAAACCCAATCGTCGATGGGGAAGAGCAAGATGTCAAGGACAGTGAGAGAAAGATCAAAAGAGAACAGAGACAGGCCAATGCTATGGGTCTTCGTGAGTACGAAATGTTGGATGACGATGAAGAGGAAGACTTGTTTGGTGAAAGAAAGGTGGACAAATCCGGGAAAAAGATCAGAAAGGCCTTGCTGCATTCCAGCAACGATGGTCAGTACGACTCCGACGACGACGAAGAGAACCCATATCTCTCAGCTGGCGATCTCGAGATTGACGACGATGACGATGAAGATGAAGAATACGTCAAGAAGGAGGAAGAAAAAGAATCCAACGACGTGGTTCCAAAAGCAAGCAGCAGACTCCAATCGCCAACTATCTCCAAGATCAAAGTCAAGTCTTACAATCAGGGTTACATCACGTTTAAGGCCTTGCCTGCTGTCTTGAAGAACTTCCCAGCTGGGTCCTGGAACCCAAGATTGAAGAAGCGTCAAATTGAAGAGCCAACAGAGGAGGAACCAGAGGCTAAGAGAGTCAAGACCGAAGCTTCAGAAGAAACAGAAGCAGCTGCCTCTTTTGCCGATTTGCCTTCAGTCATTCAAATCGAAGAAGGTGGTGCAGCAGCTCGTGTTGATCCTAACTTATTGACTGAACAAGATTTGATTGATATTGTCACCACTGAAAAGACCACCGCTAAGCAATTGATTCACAAATTGAAGAACAAACTAAATGCTCATCCGGATAACAAGGCTTTGATCAAGTCTTTGGTGAAGAAGGTTCTGAAGAATCAAGACGGTTATCTGGTTTTAAAGAAGTTATAGAGCTACTCGGCCTGTGGTTGATACTGCTATGATCAAGAAGAACACTAAGTCTTACAAGTTAAACATAAACCATTTTAAAAGTAAAAAGACTCTAAAATTAGGGGTTGAATATATATATTAATATAGTTGAAATCGAAAACTTTAATGTGCAATTAATTCTGACATGATGATTCATAGAATCAAATTGGCTTGATCTTGAAATGTAACGATATCAAAGAAAAGATCAATGCTTTCAAGTCCTGTACCACAAAGTAGAAAACTCTTAACCCGTCAGGATCATCTGATTTCTTGACATCTGTAAGAGATCCAATCTTGCAAGTCTTTGAAGAAGAAAAAAAATAGTTAGTATATGGTTCTAGTTATAAATGTTCTGAATGATATTATGTGACTTACTTCAAATGAGACATTATGTCTCCCAGATCTAATGCTTAACTGTTGTTTTCCATCACGATTCTTAGTTGGCCATTTCTCATGAGTCTCTCTCATGATTTCACTATCAGCTACTATTTTCTTAATTTGTCTAACAACACTGGCACTGACAAAGAATTCTTTCCTTATAGCGTCTTCTCTTCTATAATTTGTACTGTTTTCATACATGATATGACCTTCTGTGCCGTCATCTTTCAGTTTTATTTCAAATTCTGATGGTTTGACGTGTTAGTATGTCATTATGATCTAATTGGGAAAGAAAGAGAGAGAAAGAGAAACTTACCAAGGAATTCATGGCCAAATCTACCCATATGCCCTGCGTAGTATCGTAGATGGAATGAATCTTTGTCATCATTGGCATCCACAAATGGCTTAAGAATGGATAGTGGCTTTCGATCGTCTTCTATTTCTGACATTGTATTGGTATTGTTTGCTTGTAGGAAGTAGCCTTGTTATAGTTAAAGTCAAAGATGAAGTACTAGTAGACATCTATTTCATACACGTTAAATATTTAATTCTCCGATGTGCGTGCGTTTGTTGAAAGCACAAGATCAGATCGTCGTCATTTCACAGGTCTTATCATCTTACAATATATTCAATCACTAGCTCATACTATCATCAACTATCTGAAACTTTCAAGTCAAACATTCTAAACTAGCTGATCTCATCATCCAAATAATAGGATTGTTTTCCAAAAATTTGTGAAATCACAGAAAACAGACAACAAAGAACGCTAACAAACGAACCAACCTAACAGCCAACCACGCCTATACCGGAACGTTACACCACAACTAGAGCAAAATGGTCCATGAAACAGAGAAAACCAACTCAGGAATTCACACAGATTCAAATGGTGATAGAGTCATAGGGGGATCTCTACGTGCTGATGGATCCATACGTAAAGTGGTTAAAGTTAGAGAAGGTTACACTCCTGCTGAAGATATAGAGAGATACAAACCTAACAGATCAAGGAACAAAGAGGATAATAATAGTATCAGTGATGATAGCACTGTATCACTTAGATCAGGTAAGCCTAAGAGTAGGTTTGGTGGGTTGAATGCTTTGCTTAGCGCTAATAATGAATCCAATGGGTCAAGGTCATCAATACGTTCCAATACCAAGATTCAATCTACCCCCAAAAAGGACACTCTCAACTTGTCACATGAAATTGATTCACTCACAGAAGGTATATCATCAGTTAAGCTAGAGAAGAAAGATCAGCCTAAGGATCAGGTTGGTGGCTCGTTGCAGAGTCGACATCAAAGTACAGGAACTAATAAAAGTTCACAAAATTCAGATGAGACGCATTCAACTCCCAAGAAAAGTTACAAACCTCCACATCAAAGGAAGAAGAAAATGTCATTAGAAGAATTGAATAAGTCTTTAGGTATTAAAGACTGATTGCATACGGTTGTCTGTTTGCTTATAGCTTTAAGTACCATAAATTTTATTTCATTATATATATA
>JAKTWX010000030.1:7739-18410 GCA_030582275.1 Waltiozyma pijperi
AATGAGAACTTTGCTATTTCGAATATCAGAGTTATCGAGAATTTCAGAAACATTTTACTTGAAGGTGGTAAAGGTTTGAACGTTTGTGGAGTTTGAACGCCTTTAATGTTTAGTTTTGTATGATCCTTGCTTGAAAAGTTTACTGAATTTCTCTTTTAAACCACAACAGAAATCTATCATCAACCATTATGTCTTTCTCCTGTAGCCCCAGACATTATGCGTCACGTGAATAGTTTTTCGGCTTTCAAATCAGAAGACCGAAGCTGCATATGAGCCACACCCGTCAGAGCGTACATAAAGTGGGCGAAACAATTGTTTTCAGCAAGACTCAAGCTTGTGGGCTCCTAAGAACTACAAGTGGCAAGTTACTGGCTTACAACCCTTTGAACAACACAACACCAGAAGAAAAAGAATATTTCCAATCAAATAGCCTATAGGTCTTCATATCTTTGTACTTCTTCCTTTGGAAATGAGCGACACAGAATCACAACCTTTGATTGCTGGGTCTAGTCAATTAGATAACCAGACTAATAACAAGGGCAATAATATCCTTACAACAGAGGCAAATACCACCACCACCACGACTGTTCCAAACGCTTCAACAAACAACACTAACACAACCTCCAACGAACCATCATTCGTTGTGAAGTCAGTGAGAGCAGTCTTTGGCTTCAGAAAGACCTCCTTAACACTCCTTGTTGTGTTAACATATGCCATTATCTTGATATTTTTACCAATTTTGAAAGATTACAATTTCAAACTCCCAACAGATTCCCAAGGTCAATTACCTTCATCTCTAAACTCAGCATGGTATGATCTTCAATCGATCTCCCAGAAACCACATCCATACATCTCTCACGCTAATGATGAAGTGCATGATTACATCCTTGAAAGAGTCAACAGTTTAAGTCAATCAAAGAAATACATCACTGTTGACGATGACGTTGAATCGAAATTGGCAATCTTTGACGTGTTGAAAAGCACATGGAATGCAAGCTCACAAGCTTCGCCTTTACATTATTTGGAAAGTGGGAATATCTTGGTTAAGATCGAAGGTACTGATCCAACTCTTGACGGTGTCTTATTAAGCGCACATTACGATTCCGTTCCTACCGCTTTTGGTACCACTGATGACGGTACTGGTATCGCTGCGATGCTTGGTGTATTGGAGTCTCTCAGTCAGGGCAATGCCAGCCAGCCTTTAAGAACCATTGTTTTCAATTTCAACAATAACGAGGAGTTTGGATTGTTTGGTGCCGTTGCTTTCCTTAGACATCCTTGGAGTCAATTGGTGAAATATTTTGTCAACTTGGAAGGAACAGGGATCGGTGATAGGGCCATTCTTTTCAGAACTACAGATTATGATATCACCACTTTCTACAGTGAGGTTGAGAACCCCTTTGCTAGTTCCATCTACCAAGAGGGGTTCGCTAGTGGGTTGATTCACAGTGAGACTGATTACAGAATCTATGCCAATGCAGGGTTAAGAGGGCTTGATATTGCCTTCTACAAGCCAAGATCCTTGTATCATACGCCTAAGGACAACATCCAGTTCACTTCTAAGAACGCATTATGGCACATGCTGTCTCAAGCCTTGGATTTGGTTACTGCTTTATCGAATGCAAAGACTATTGGAGAAGATGCCGACACGCCAGCGGTTTATTTTGATTTCTTGGGGCTCTACTTTGTCAATGTCAGATTGAGCGACCTGACTATTATCAACATTGTTCTTCTCTGCGTGATCCCGATCTTCCTAATCATCTTTGGTTTGATCGTTAGTAAGAGAGGTAACTGGACGATTGGTGTTGCTTGGATTAGACTTCCAATTTCACTAGCTGTTTCGCTGATTGCCGCTAAGTTTGCCCTCCAGACTGTCACGTTCTTCAACCCATTCATTGCATCTGGAGACTTCACAGATCCTTTGCTTCTCACATCGTCAACTTTCTTGTTTGTCAACTATGCCATTTTGACTGTTTGGAACACCATCTCTCCTATCTGTGACTTCAAGCTTTTGATCACCTTGGAAGTGTACGCCACTTTGTGGATCGGCTTGGCTGTGTTGACATATTTTGAAAGAAGAGACAACATTATGACAGGGAAGTACCTCTTCACGCTATTGTACTGTCTCTATTCCGTTGTCTCGCTTCTTGGGTTGTTCAGTTTCGCCGTTTCTTCTCCAAAGACAGAGAAAATCTCCGTCCACAGACCAAGCAACAATAGCGATGGGTCCATCCCCAACGATCACCCAAGAGAGGGCTCTTACTCAGATGATATCGAAGCTCAAGCTGACGAGAACGTGCCATTGCTATCAGAAGCGCCACATCAAGAGCTATCAGAAAGTGACGACGAATCATCAGGCGTTGCTCCTACGCATAAACACACACATAAGTCTGTCAACTACGATTGGATTTTGCAGTTCTTGATCTTGATCCCATTGTCTTTTATCCTGTCGTACACGTCATTGGATCTCATTCTTCAAGGTTTGAGTCAAACTATGCAGGAAAGTTCCGCCAGTCAAGCCTTCGTGTACAAGTTGATCCTTGGCGCTGGTTTACTTCTCACCGTGCCTGTGTTGTCCTTCGCTTACAAATTGAACTATCTCTTCGCCGTACTTTTGATCATCTCTATTGTTTCCAGTGGGTTCCTGTCTGTATCCAAGCCTGCATTCACGCAGGATTCACCAATCAAGTTCAGATTTGCCCAAACTATCAACTTGGACCATGGATCCCAGGAGCCTGTCGTTGGTGTGTATGGTAGAGAGGGGTTCCTAGGTGAGATTCTTTCAGATTTGCCTTCAGTGAAGTCTTCTGGTCAAGAAGTTGTCTGTGAATTTGTCGCTGATGGTTCTGAATTGTGTTCTTACGTTGGGCTGGCTCCAAATTTGATCGATACGAACACCACAAACTCTTCAAACGATTCGCAGTATGACTTCAATGAGTTACTAAACTTCGAAGTGATCAAGTCAAACGGCAGGAAAACAGACTCTCCATACACGCCATTATCTGCTGAATTGAGAATCAACGCCAAACAAAACAGATATTGCCATTTAACGTTCAACACCTCTTCGTTCGCTTCTTACAAATACGGCAAGTCTCCAATCAAACTCTTCACTTACTACCATGACGATCTGAACTCCACATCCAAATCCATTGCAGAATCCAATGGTTTCACAGAAATATCGACGTTTCCAGCTGGTGGAAGTAAAGACCCCGATGGCAACGACGTGTTCAAATGGCTTCCAGGGATCGATGACATACATCTTCATAAGCTCAATTGGGATCAAGACTCGTATCATATCGGATTACAATGGGTGCCTAGATGGCTTGAAGAAGGGGAAGATCCACAACCTATTGGATCCGCCAGTAATAAACTCACCGTCAGTGTGTCTTGTTATTACGGAGAATGGGATGATGTTAGTATAATTGACGGTGTCGCTAAGAGAAAAATACCAGCTTACGATGAAATATTGGAGTATTCTCCTTTGTGGACTTCTTGGAGTAATCGATTCGAAGGGCTTGTTGTCGTGCAGAAGAGTATAACTTTGTAAGTAGGAAGAGATAATACATGAGCTTCATTTTGTATTAAGACTGAGTATATACACATTACAACTAGAATACCAACTTCACTAACCTTTGATCAAAGGTTCCAATTCTTTCCAATCTTGAATCCATTTAACATTCCCATCTCCAAATATGCCTTGATCCACAGGCACTCTCAATCTTTCCATGGTGGCTTTAGCAGATCCATTTCCTATTATCACCCCATAATTAGTCTCTAACATAGGTAACACATCAGTGCAACTGTCCCCAATGTAGTATATCCCATCAGAGACGTTGTGCTCTTTCTTAAGTTTCAGTTTAATATCAGTGAGATGTTTGACTTTATCAACTCCTGTTCTTATGCATTTGTCATGACTGACTTCACCTGTTAGATTCCCATTGACGTGGACGAATTCATTTGTTATGATCTGGAAATGATCATTCTGCTCAAAACCATGGTTTTTGAAAATGTTCTCCATTATCACTGAAGTCCAATTACAACTTAAGATGATAACAGGGATTTGCAAATCATAAAGCTGTTTGAAAACTTCAAAGAAATGTTCCTTAATTCCAACTTTACAAGCTTGAGATTGGAAAGTATCATGAGTGACATTTTGAAATAATTTCCTCTCAACGAAATCTTCAACTGAACTTAATTCAATTTGTTTTAAACCTTCTTGAAATTCCCTCTCACTGGTTAAATCATTACGTGGACCAAACTGTTCAATGAAAGCTTTATAATGAGAATAATATAACGATGTGAAATGTGACCATTTGACAGGGAAATCTGGATTTGTGATATACGCTGCTTCTGCTACTAATTCAATGGTATCTTTCGTGGTGATAGTATCATCCCAATCAGCTATAAGTGCTTTGATCTTGGTCGGTGTATGCACTGTTGATCTTGTCATGTTAATTTCTTGATGTACGGTGGCGATATCTTAACTTTGCAGTTGTACTATGAATTGAAAGTGAATATAAATGGTATGTGAAGTGGTTAAGATCGAAAGATTTATCAAATAATTTACTCAAATCTCATCAGTGTAACAGTAAGTGAGGGGGACCTACAGGGTGTAGCATCATTTTTGCTCATGCTCAAGCTAAAAGATCTAATTAAGCTGACTTGAGCGTTAAAAAGAAATGTTCACATGACTTGGTATAAGCTGCGAGCAACGCTACGTAATAGTAATTTACCCTTAGGACACACAAATTAGCATTAATATCTGTATTAAACCACTATAAAAGAGGGATAAAGATCCTTCATCTATACAAAAGAATGTGTACGATCTCCTATATCAATCATCCACTGGGAATAAAGATTCCAATATGATTGACTCAAACTGTGTATGCATTACTCTTGCTTAAGAAGCAATACAGCGGTACAATGACTGTGAGAAGACCACCATTGCAACTTAACGTATTACCTCCATTCAGCTGAAGTTTTGAATGTAAAGAACAGTTAATATTACTTTGGGTTCGTTCGCCACATGGTACGAGAAAATGTCTACTTTGTTAAATTTTGAAGTTTTTTTTAAATTTATAGCTTGCAATGCTAGCCGCCCGGCAAAATTTTGAATTTTTCCAGATATGCAAGGTTCGCGAACTCAATTTGCAAACTGTAGCACCGCTGTAACAAAAAATTTATTTGACAAAGTTTATAGGGTTTTAGCAGAGATGGGCTTCTCTGTGTATCTTTTTTTGAACCAACTATAGTCTTCATCAACTATCAGCTATGAGTGAACACGTCCCAGCCTGGAAAAGAATCGGTCTTAAAGTCCAAGAAGAGCTCCACAATGATCCATTGGCCCTTACAGAACATTTAGAATCTGGTAAAGTCACCAATAAACAAGTCAAACAACTAAATAAGAGGAAAAGAGCTGCTGCCACTGAGACGGGGAAAGAAGATGGTTCAACAGAGAAAAAACCACCAAAGAGAGTCAAAGTTCCTAAATCGGAGAAACCACCGCCACCAGAGAAGGATCAATTGGTATATTTGAAAGCATACACGGATGATTTGTCAAATTGGAAGTTCTCTAAACAGAAACAAAATTGGATCTTAAAACATATCAGAGTCATCGAAGATCAATATGAGCAATACCTTGTGAATTATCTCGTCGGGTTGCAAGGTGGTAGTAGAGACCGTCTTGTTGAAGAGTTGAAGAAAGTCATGGAGTCTTGGAACACAGCACAATTAGAATATAAGAAGAAATTATTAGAACCAAAAGATAGAGTGGAGAGAGCAGAAGAAGCTCAAAAGGAAGAGGAACAAAAGGCTTCAAAAGAGTTAGACGCTATTACCAAATCTAAGAAGAACAAGCAACCTCCTGCTAAGAAGAAGACTGAAGAAGTTGAAAGTGTCGATGCCGATTACGCTTTAAGAGCCAGAAAGATTGTTTTGGCTATCACTGAAGAGCAAATAACGCTAGAAGGTATTGATAATGCTGAAGAAGAGACAAAGGAGGAACCTACTGCTGCAGTAGTTGAAGAAGAAGAAAAGGAAGAGTCCAAGGAGGAGGAAGAAGAAGAAGAAAAAGCGACTGAATCTAAGGAAGACGATACTATAAAGAGTGAATTAGAGACCAAAAAGGAAAAGAAATCAGCTAAGAAAGAGAAGAAGGAAAAGAAAGAAAAGAAGAAATCAAAGAAGGATTAATTCATAGTCATATAACCAACAGTTGTAATACAAATCGCATGTAAATTGAACATTAGATCAAATTTTACTCTGAATTGTAGTTATAAACACTGTGTATTAACTTTAACAAAACCATGAACCCATTCAAAGCTCATCATGAATGACATCTTTAGCAAACTGAGAAAAAGCGTCAATGTTAGTCTTCAAAGCATTCAATGCCCCACCATAAGCCTTCAAATACGAACCATCCATCGTAGCAACATAACCAACCAAAACCTTAGAATCACTCAGCATATTCTCAACACCTCTATAATAAATCCAAACCCCTGTGAAGACAATACATGACACAAATACCACTTTGATCAAAGTTATGATAAGATTGTAAATCATCTTGAACAAATTCTTAAGTATCAAAAACACCAACAAGGCACCAATAGTGATAAACAACACACCTGCTATGTCTGGGTACGTCACTAGGAACAGTTGAATGTATTGAATCGCTGTGGTGATTGAAGTTTGAATAAGGGAGAAGATTATTGTAAGGACGTAATCGACGTCTGGGTTTCCTGTGAGAGTGGCCATATTGCGGAGTGGGAAATTCTTGTTATTTCTGGAAAGAGTTGAATATGGAGTTGAGAAGGTTGTCGTTAGCTGATGGCCTTATCAGTGGCTAGTAGTGCACTGTGTTTTGGTATCTCTGTTATTTTAATTAATTCCTGGCGTAATTTCAGATTTTTGAGCTGTCGCGGAACTCAAGCAGTTCGTAAAAAGGACAAGCTTAGGGCAAGTTCAGAGCATATATCCAAAGGACTTAATCCACTAATACGAGTACTAGTAGCAGTTATGAAAGAGGAAGATGTTAGACATATGTTTACTCTATTCATTCAATATCTATATTCTTTTAGCTGTTCTAACCGTCTCACATACCAGCCTTACTTTCCATATCAGACTTCTCAACAGTGAGATATCTTTCTTTAGTTTTATTCCAAATCACCACAAGAGCAATGGTTAAGTTCAGAGCGATACTTTCTGACCCTTTAATCAACCAATTAGTTGACAAATCCACAGCCAACGTATCTAAAACACTAATAGGTCTTTGATTCTGAGCGAAGGAGAAGATGCAACGAATGATAAGATGCAAAGCTGGGAACAACAACACGAAGAACAAATTGATGATGTTTGGATGTACAGTTAGGATCTGTTTCACACCGTTGAGTGATCTAACCAAGAACTGTAATGTGAAGGCGTAACATACAGCCAAAAGTGCCATGGAGGGCCAATGAGAAACAATGAATTCTCTTGGGATGATCCCTAATTCTTGGTATTCGAACTCATAGTTGTCAATGAGCTCAGAAACAAATGTAACCATCAATGTTTGAAAGATGGCTAAGGCATACCAGCTGACCTTCGTCACATTGATGTTGATCTTGGTCTTTTGCAGGACCTCATTTGACTGCTCAGGAATGTTGAATTTTCCAACAATGTAAAGCACCACCAAGTTGCCTGTGAATAACACATGCTTTGACATGGTCTGAGAGCACAGATTGACACTGATTAATGAATAAACCATGGACTTAAGTGCAAACCCACCTACTAGAACAGTGAACGTGATAAGCTGCGAAGTAGTGAAGAAGACCTGAACCACCACAGCGGAAAAAATAATGTTCAGTATTATCGAATCATGTAGCAAGAATCTCACAATCCCATTATCTGGCTTCTCAACATGAACGGTTACAGCTTTGTCTTTGCTTTGACTGAAACAGTATAACCCGGCAGATTCTCTCTTTGGGACGTCGAAAGTCTTGAAGTTCAACTGAATGAGATCCATTATGAACCCAGTGTATAGAATCTTCACTCTCTTCGTGACAAGATCAGTCACTTGACATGCATAACCACTATCAGTGACACCTTCAACTGGGGTGCATTCAATTTCAAATCTTTGTGCATCGAAGCTTTCGAGTTCTTTGATTTGAGCGTCTAGTTTGTATTCAGAATTGAACAATCTCACTAAATCGGTGTATTTGTAAATGAAAGCTAACGATTTCTCAAGGTTCTGTGAACTTTGATCCTGAGACGGTTCTATCGTCGTGGTTTCCAGCTGGACTTTAGAACTTGGGTCTAAGAAGCGGCACACGTTGACTGCACTGACGTGTAATAGATAGTAAGCCAGTATAGTGAGAAGTTTCATGACTCTGGTATATCTTAACTAGTTCTGTGAGGACTCTGTTTGTTAATGTGGCCAGATAGATAGAGTTTGAGAGAGAAGCTTGGTAGTAGAATCAAGGAGTGGACGAAAAACATAGCTGATCGTTACAACCCTTATTCCTTGAAATGAGAAGTAATATGGGAACTATATTTTATTTATAAAACCGTCTCGGCTGGCGATAAGTGCGCACTGCCCTTGTCTGCAAAGAAAAAAATCTTGGAAATTCAAAATTCTATAGATAAGCCACTGATCTCAACTCTGGGTTCGCGGGCGTGTTTCTGCATGTGGCATGCAGATCTCTGCATACTGGGCCTCAAGCTTTAAACAAATACGGATTGACATAGACAAAATTACCGAATTAAACCGAAATATACACCAGTAAACGAGACTGACTTTTTAAAATTCTCATGAACCTAAAGGCTAACAGTGTATACTATCGGTTGTACCAGCAACCATCCCGACACACAGATATCAAGCTTCGATCCCACTCTTGGTCTCTATATCCCAATCATCACCACGTTTCAAGTCGTTAGTCCTTAACTTATTCCATACTAACACACACATCACAGTGAGCTTGATAGCAATGGCCTCTGTGTTCTTCATAACCCAATTGGCAAACCAATCTTGATCCATATTGTCAATCACCAAGATCGATCTTTGATTCTGCACATACGAGACGGTAAATTGGAGACAGAGGTAAGCCACAGGAGCAAGTATCACGAAAAGCAAGTTGCTTATACTGTCTGAAATGCCAGCTGAACGACGACTCAATCCAGCGGGGATCATGGCTCCAATGAATAAAGGAATAAGAACAATGTAGCAAAACAGCAGTAAACCCGTGAATGGATATTTCTCAGTGATAAAAGAGATAGGTACAACGCCCAGATCATGGAACTGGAGCGGGTATGTGAGTCTTGAGTCCTCCAGGATATAAAACAACCAGCCGTGGATCACAGTCAACAAGCTCCAGTAAAGCTTCACCCATTTAGTTGCGTAATTGTTCTGTTTGTTTTGAGAGACGGAACTGTCTGTTTTGAAATTTAACTCACCGACACATAATAACACCACCGTCGTGACAACCGACAACGTGAGAACAGCATCTTTCTCATTGACGATGTTCAACCGTGTGGAGTATGACACAATTGTCTTGCCTACATACACAAGCACAAGAAGCGTGAAGGTGACGAGCTGACTGTTTGAGAGGTATCTTGGAAAAATGATGGTGAATATAATGATATCACTTATCAAGGAAATGTAACTCCAAACTCCAGGCGAAATGTCCTTCTGTATGACGACATGTACAGTTTCCACCCAATCGGTGTGTGAAAAGCAATAGATTCCTTGCTTGTTAACAGTGGACAACTCTGTAACTTCCCGGCTTAAACTGACAATCTCAATGAATGAATCCTCTTGTACTTGCACTGTTGCAGTTGTCAGACGGTCTTGAACCTGACATGTTGTGCTTCCGGGGACAATGTTTGTTGTTGAGCATTGGATAATGAACCTCTGTGTGTCGAAACTTCCAAGTTGAGAATAAGAAGGGCTTTCAGAGTCTTCACTGAAAACACCAATGAGGTCAGTGTACTTGTAAACGTAGGCATATGAGTGATCTTGCTTGGTTTGCCCTGAAGTGATTGGCTGTTCCTTTTTCAGTTGCACTTTAACATCAGGCTCAAGTAATACACATATGCTCTGAGTTTGCACATTTATGATGAACCAGAAGAACAGCGGCAGGAGAGTGTTGAGCTTCATTGTTTTGAGTTGGTGAGCCGTGTGGAAGTTGGTCAATACTCTTTTGCTCAGGCCAAGACGGGGGATTGTTCGAACTTTTAAGGAAGGAAATTTGAATCTGGTTTACTGATCATGAAGTCTGAGGTCAAGCTCGATTTTTACTGATAAGGTACAATTTGATCGGCAAATTAATCTTGAATCGCATTCCAAAGCGTCATGAATCACCGAGCTGTAATAACGTGATTCTATATAGCGACGTAATTTGTAAACTAGCTGCGCTGTAGTCTGTGAAATTGCTTGAGCAGCTTTCGGGCGCCGGAATGCGGTTAATCAGCGAACTCGCGAGTTGCTGATAAGAAGTTGATCTGCGACAAATTGAAAGTTTTCTTCTCAACTTATACTTAGGATTCTATTCTGAATCGGGCTGGCCGCTGTGATTTAACATTTATGAATATATAACAGTTGTCCCAACTATATACACATTTGAACCATTTCTGAACAATAGCGCTGCTCAGTGCTGTAGCTTGTTGTACAAGGAACCAGGATTAGAATTACATCTGAAG
>JAKTWX010000030.1:24616-49271 GCA_030582275.1 Waltiozyma pijperi
ACTGGTCTTTACCATTTAGAATCCCTTACCCCGGTTGCCAGATTGACCATCTCCACTCCATGGGGTGCTCCATCCTCAGCCATCACGATCTCCAAGACCGCCTCTGGCTTCAACGTTGCCTTCTTGGCCAGACACGGTGTCCACCATGACACTTTACCAACTGAAGTTCCAGCCATTGCTAACATTGCCGCTTTGAAATCTATTGGGGTTAAAGCCATCGTTGCCTTCTCTGCTGTTGGTTCTTTACAACAAGAAATCAAGCCACGTGACTTTGTGCTTCCAAACCAAATCATTGACAGAACTAAAGGGATCAGACAATCCACGTTCTTTGAAAGGGGGTTTGTTGCTCATGCTGGCTTTGGTGATCCTTTTGATCCAAAGTTATCCAAGATCATCTCTGAATTTGGCCATGTCCTGGAAGGCGCTGAAGATATCAAGCTGCACTCTAAGGAACTCGACGGCAAGGATCTCACTGTGATCTGTATGGAAGGTCCAGCTTTCTCCACCCGTGCTGAATCTAGAATGTACCAATCCTTCGGTGGTTCAGTCATCAACATGTCTGTCTTGCCTGAAGCCAAGTTGGCCCGTGAAGCTGAAATCTCCTACCAGATGATCTGTATGTCCACCGATTACGACGCCTGGAGAGAAGATGAAGAACCAGTCACCGTTGAAACCGTTGTTGGTAACTTGAAGGCTAACTCTGCCAACGCCAACAGATTGGCTGTTGAAATTATCAAGAAGTTGGAAGTCGCCATCAAGAGCGGTGAAGTTGGTAACGATTTGGCTGGTTCCATGAAGTACGCTGTCTCCACTTCTCCAAACGGGATCAAGAGAGATGTCTTGGAAAAGATGCACTTCCTTTTCCCAGGGTACTGGCCTTTAGAGTAGGATCAGTCATTGAATATGAATAGAGTCCTTAGAATATACATAACGTTATAGAATTTTTACGTAGCTGTTGCTGGTGCTTCATCGATTGGTACAGGATCAGCCACAGGCGGCCCAGGACTACTCTCATCGTCATCTTTCGTTGGGATACCAAACCTCTCATATCTCTCAACAGGTTCATCACCTTCTTGCAGTTCCAGAACCGGCATACCTGCTTCTTCCATGATTTGATCGAACTCCTTCTGTTTCTCCTCAGCTTTGGCCTTCTCTTCTTCTTTCTTCTGTTGGATAACCACACGTCTATCGGTGATATCTTGCGGTATGGACAAGCCTTGGAACCTATAATACTGAGCAAGACACGATTCGTCTGCCTTGTCGTAGTATTCTTCCCATAAGGTGTCCTTGATGGGATTACAGACACACTTTGAGCGTAATCTGAAAGCAGAATCTTCAGGGCATGAAACTAACGGTTCCTTCTGTGCTTCCTTCTGTGAAAGACCGATTCCTTGGAACAGTTTGAAGTCATCCTTCTTCAATAACGAACCAAGGGCCAAGGTGAAGATCTCAGAATCTGTTAGCAAACTGTTCCTTTTCCCATTCTGATCGTTGAGGAACTTGGCAATGTTTTGATACTCAGAAGAGGTGAAGAAGGGAACGTAGCCCAAGAGACCAAACGAATTGAAGAGACATTGGTTGAACAAATCAGTGGTGCGGTCTGTGATAAGCGGCAATGATTCAGCAGTGATGCCTTTATCCCTGTGATATTTCTTAAGTTCACTCCAGATAGGTTCATAAATCTGATATGGATGGTTGGCAGAGTTCATGAACATAAACCCGACACTTCTCTTCTCCTCCGCCATAGCATCCAATGGATCGTTGACTAGGTCACATGTCAATCTATGGTTCGCGTCATTTAGTAGCCAGAAGTATTCGTATGGTTTCATCTGTGGCAATTCGAATAAACCCTGGGTGAGGAATCTTTGAATGTTTTTCACCTTTTTACGTCTTGGATCCGTGAAGCCCAAGTCCATGAGATTCTTTCTTTGAGACCTATCAATGACCACTTTGTATGTCTTAGGTGTGCGTAGCTCGTTTCTGATGTTGACTAGGTGGACTTTTGCAGAGGTCATGACGGTTATCATTGTTTTCAAAGCGTTTGAAGGACGGGCTTCAAGGAGGATTAAAAAGTCGTGTTTGCCTCTCTTTGATGACCTTAGTTCAAATGAGCGTAAGGTCTCTAGAATCTCCGTCATGTGGGAGTTCTTAGAGTATAGAACTATGACTGATTTGTTGATCGTGGAGATGTCTGTTCTTGTGTTGGCTGAATTCTTTGGTTCTTGTTGTTCTTGCTGCTGCTGCTCCTTCTGTTGTTCAGCTAAAGCCTCTTGTGTCAGCTGTGAGCTCTGCACGTCACCAATGTAGTCGTTTATCTGCTTGTTCAAAGAGTCCAAGGCGGCCTGGTAGTCAGTGCTGTCTGAGACGTGTCGTATGAGAAGCACAGCTATCACCAAGAACAGTACGATAAGATATGTGAGCTTCTTCCTGAAGATAAAAGGTACGGGTATTGTCCTTGGGAACGCCATTGCTGTGATGGTGATCAATGTGGGGGTTTATGGTTAGTTTGGGTGGGTCAATATAAGTAAGTCAGAGGTTAAATTGTCTATTACTCTAGCTATTTGTTTACTCTTAGTGTATGGTGTTTTTATCTAACCATGCATCAAATCTCAATTATTCGGCTATTTTCAAATCCCGCTACCCAAAATGACAGAGGCACAAAGTTTAGAGAAAGCTATCCGCCACTTTCTTTGTGGGGATTCTTCAGTTAAGAGAAAGCTGCAGTAAACTATTTCAAACATCGTACTCAACATGATTCCTTTTGTAGCCTCTAGTGAGGTTTCTTCTTCCTTCAGCTAGGCCCAATAGCTACGTACCATTCTTATTTCAAAGTAAATAATTCAGTTGGTTGGTTGAATATCAATCATAAACTTTTCATTAGGTATATCATATGTACAAGTACCCCCCATTATTTCTTCAACGTCGTATATCTTCAACAGAGCAATATCAACTATTAGATAGTGAAACCGTAACCCTTCATACATGTCTTGTATTGACCAATGATGGAGTCACACTTGCCTGATTCTTGACCGTATTGTAAGATACATTCATCTCTGGTTTGCTTTTCTGGTTTACAGACACAGCATGGCTTTGGCTTGCTGGTTTCTTGGGTCTTGGTGTTTTCGATTGCTTGAGACATCTTGAGTATTAGTTAGGTTTTGTGTGGTATGGTTTAAGAAGTTTTAAAGATAAAAAGCAGGGAGAATATCTGAGGTTTAACAGTTTTTCTCTATATCATTTTACTGTAGCGCCTTTTCAAATTAGCTTCGCGCTAATCTTACCACATTATTAATAAGCAGAACTGTGGCTTGTGGCTTGTGTCACGTGAACGGATAGATGAAAAGCAAGGTCACGTGAATGTGGAGTTGGAGACTGGAGACTAATATCTAGTATCCCATATTTTCGATTCTTCTGGTAAGACTTTCGGGATATCGTTGAGCCAGCTAAACTCAAAGGCATGATCGTATAATAACTAGCTGTTATGTACCGTGATTCTATTGGCCTTTAACCTTTTAACTAGTGTAGGAATTCTATAGTCCGGGGAAATTCCAGCGAAATTCGTGGAGAGCTTTATTGAGATAATCCGCCTTTGCATATGGCCAACTTGAAATTTGATGGCAAGAATTGAACTTGTATATAAAACCCCCCAGATATCCGACAATTTTGTAGATTGCCTCTCAATAAGAATACTTTTATTCAAAGGAATTCAATCACATAACTTCAATTAACATCTAGCAATGTCCTCATACTTCACCTTAAAGAACGGTCTTAAGGCCCCATTAGTTGGTCTTGGTCTTTGGAAGATCCCGCCTTCTTCTGCTGCTGACCAAGTTTACAACGCCATCAAGTTAGGTTACAGATTATTTGACGGTGCTGCTGACTACGGTAACGAAGTCGAAGTTGGCCAAGGTATCAAGAGAGCCTTGGACGAAGGTATCGTCAAGAGAGAAGACTTGTTCATTGTCTCTAAGTTATGGAACACTTTCCATGCTCCAGCTAGTGTCAAAATTGGGTTAGACAAGACCTTGAAGGACTTGGGCTTGGACTACGTTGATCTGTACTACATCCACTTCCCAATTGCCACCGAGTTCGTTCCAGTTGAAACCAAGTACCCACCAGCCTTCGGTGTTGATGACAATGCTCCTTTTGTCTTTGAAGATGTCCCAATCATTGAAACATACAGAGCCTTAGAAGAAGCCGTTGATGCCGGTAAGGTCAAGTCCTTGGGTATTTCCAACTTCCCAGGTGCCTTGATCCAAGATCTCTTGAGAAACAAGTTGACCCACCCACCAGTCGCATTACAGATCGAACATCACCCATACTTGGTCCAACCAAGATTGGTCAAGTATGCTCAAGACTTGGGCTTATTTGTCGTTGCTTACTCCACTTTCGGCCCACAATCTTTCGTTGAATTGAACCATCCAAAGGTCAAGAACGTCTCCAGATTGTTCGATCACGAACTTATCAAGTCCATTGCTAAGGCTCATGGTAAGGAACCATCTCAAATCTTATTAAGATGGGTTACTCAGAGAGGTTTAGCTGTCATTCCAAAGTCTTCTAACCCTGAAAGATTATTGCAAAACTTACAAGTTGAAAACTTTGACTTAACTGAAGATGAAATCAAGCAAATCTCTGATTTAGATATCGGTTTAAGATTCAACGATCCTTGGGACTGGAAGAACCAAGAAATCCCAACCTTCGTTTAAGCGATCAGGTCTTGGTATTATCTTATAGTTCTATATGTAATCGACTTATATATTGTTGGTAATTAATAAAAAAAACATCACATATAAATTCAGGAATTTGTAGGATTTACCATCAAAAAGTAGAACGAAGATTTAAAAAAAATCAAACTTGCTTCCAGTCGGAGTCGAACCGACGATCGCCACATTACTAGTGTGGCGCCTTACCAACTTGGCCATAGAAGCGGTTTGCGTCTTTTCTTTTTCCGGTAGACATCCGCCTTTGTGGACAAAATGTACATGTTATGCAAACTAATGCGTGGAAATTCTGCGAGATGCATGTCACACAGCATGAATTTATATTTTTCAAATTTGTCTGGAATATTTTGTAAAGTTGAATTTCAAATTATTATTTACAATCATTACACCAAGTCTATTTACATCAGCTTTTCTATCTTAATCTAACGTGTTTTGGCACCAATAGCCTTGATAACGATAACATCACCATCCTTCACTTCGTAATCCTTACCATGTTTATTCCATTTGATAGTTTCCTCTGGTTGCATCTTCATCAAGTCTTCGTATTTGGCAACTTGAACGTTCAAAAACCCCTTAGCCAAGTCAGTGTGGATCAAAGCTGCTGCTGATTTGATGTTTGATAGTCTTCTGATGTTCCACTCTCTGGCTTCTTTTGGACCACAGGTGTAGAAAGAGATCAAGTTCAACTCGTCCTTCATGATGGTGACCATTTCATTTATGATCTGTGATTCGTCGTTTGTATCCAATAGCGCGTGTTCATGGTTCGCGGAGAACATCAAAAGCTTGGAAGATGGAGAGTTCTCAGATATCCATTGAGAAACGGAGTCGTAATATTTGTTGGTGTTGGATTCAAAATCTTCGGGAGAAACGTTCAAAAGGTACAAAGTAGGCTTAGCTGTGAGGAAGTGGTACTTGTTAACGACTTCGATTTCCTTATCTGTCAGTTCGTTAACGAAATTGATGAGGCCTTTGTTGTGTTCATAGAACAGCTCTTCGAACTTTTCCAAAGCAGCGAGTTCAAATTCAGCGTTCTTTCTCTCTTCACCAGAGACGGACTTCATGGATTTGGTGAGCTTTGCCGCGGCACTCTCGATCAAAGCCAAGTCCTTCAAGATCAGCTCGTCATTTACAATCTCCATATCTCTGACTGGGTCCACGTTAACTTCAACATGGATGACCTCTTCATCGTCGAATCCTCTGACAATATGGAAGATCCCGTCTGTGTTTTGGATATCTGCGAGAAACTGGTTCCCTAGACCTTCACCCTTAGACGCGTTTCTAACAAGACCGGCGATATCGACGATCTTCAAATACGAAGTTAGGGCCTTGTCACTCTCAAAGACTTTCTGTAAATCTTTCAATTTTTGAGATGGAACTGGATATATGCTCTCTTCTGGCTTGATGGTGGCGAAGGGATAGTTATTGGGGTTACCCAAGTTGGTCTTCGTTATGGACTGGAAGAATGTTGATTTCCCGACATTGGCAAGCCCCACAATACCGATGGATAGTTTATTACTTGTACGACCTAACAGAGTTGTAGCTGTAGATGAGCCTTGATCTTTCCCTGATGGTTTCTTGGCTAGATTGAGGGCGGACGTTGTGAAGAATCTGGAAACCTGGGTAGGCTTGGGTATCTTTATAGGAGGCATGGTAGTTTGTTGAGCGTTTAAAAGGTCCTATGAAGTTAAATCTTGCTCAAATATTGAAATTTGTTCCATAGGATGTTATGTACGTGCTTTTAACATTAATGATCTGTGTTTTTCCAAAACTATGAAGCTGGCGCACAATTTTGCGCACCGCTCTTTCGCAAAATTGCGCAAAATCTATAAAATTAAGGACGTTCACATAATTTTTCTCTAAGACAGCGCTACCCCCAATTTGTAAATTGTTTTTTATGTTTCCAATCAATGATTCAGAAAGCTGAATATATGTTCAGGCTCCCCTGGATGGCCCATCCGCTAGTGCAAATTTCTGTTGCCACTAAAACAAATGGCCTAGTGATCATGGCAAGCTGATAATTGGTCATCTCTGTACTGAATTGTTACCTCGAATGCGGAAGTATCAGCTGTCACATGCCTAAATCCAACTATTAATATATTTAATATTATTTAAATAATATTATTATACGCCGAATATGGACGTCGTAACGTGTAAGGACATCAGCTCCCACATCAATGGAATTAATTTTAAATTAAATTTTTAATAATAATATTATAATTTAATGTTGTTATTCATAATATAATACATAATATTGTTAATGACGTATAATATTAATTAAATATTTAAATTATATATTCACGAAATATATATTATAATATTCATATTGTTATAAAATTAAATTTATATACTGGCCGGAATCAAATGATCATTACCAAGACGTTTAGTACCATATGTTGTACTATAGAGTAAATTATTAATCAGCTCATGACTTTTAGCCTAATCAACTAGCGATTCATGATCAGGTTAAAAGCTGATGAATCACACTATAAAATTATTCTCTACGAGATCAAATGATCTGGTTTCTAAGTAGTGCTATATTTTTGAAAATTGTTAACAATCAACTAACAAACTAAATTCACAAGGAATTCATCACAAAACCAAGGCCATGATCACCGAAACCACAAACACCACGATAAAGGCGAACCAAATCCAGTTGTAAAAGTACCCAAACGGACTAGCCTCAACAGGGAAGAACACCGTTTGTGGCTCCGAATCATCCTGTAACTCATGAGAAAAATCAGTAGTACTAAGCTTACCCTTAATACAATTGAGTTCTTCCTCATCGGTTAAATTCGGTAGTGATGGCGAGGAAGGATCGTGAAGTGTCTGTAAAGTTCTTCCAACAGTTTTGATCTCATAAAAGTAGGAGATTAATTCACTCTCAGGGGGAACACCAGTTTCTTGCTCAACTTCGAGTTCGTTTTCAATTTTTAAAACTTGATATGCTTTTCTGAATTCAAAGATTACACTTTTCAAGAAGAATGCAACCACAGGGAAATATGGTAGGAGTACCTGTAGCAGTAACATACTGTTATGAGCGAATGACAAATACTGGGACTCCAAGTATCCAATCGAAGGGCCGTAGAATCTCTTGAAAGCAGGAGAGCTGAAGATAAGTGGGAGAATTGACCGACAAATGATTTCAAGAAAGATATAATCAAAGCCAAAACATTCAAACAAGTATGAGATTTGTTGCCAATTGTTTCTCTTTTTGTAAGTACTAACGAAATCGATCTTATCAACAACAACATCACTATCTGGGAACATTTGGTACCTCTCGGAAAAGATCATATAGATCATAAGACTGATGAACGGTAGCTCCACCCAGATAAATCTCGAGGACAAGCCTAAACACACCGCCCTATTCCATGGACGACTCAACGCCGTCATCAAGGGACCCTCCAAAGAAACTTTCTGGAAGTCCCAGAAGTTGTAGTACAAAGTCGGATCAGCGACAAACCCACGACGAGCATCATCAGAAGAAGCGGAGCAAAGCAAATGATATAGCACGAAGAGCCCTGTATATGACGCCACTGGGTATAAAAGTATGCGTTCCGTATGTTGTTTGATCCAGTCGAGATCTTCACGACATCTGTGATAAATGAACCAGGAAATGAGAAGAATCAAAAAGCAGTTACCAAAGAATTCAAAGACAACTGTTGGCAGAGTTCTTTGTAAAGTTCTTTCAAACGTAGTCTTTGTGAAGAAACGAGCCATTCCTGCATTCTGAGAGATGAATAGATTTCTCTTATCCTCAGTCTCTGTTTCGTAAAGCCATCTGTAATGGTTTGCGTTACCCATTATCTGAAAGACATACGCGGACATACCAATAATCACCTCCCAGTTCAAGCAGCCACCGATGATCTTGCTAGAGCCTTTGAGGAGGGCTATGAGAAAGACAGTTGAGCCTAATACAGCCAAAATAGAGAGAGAAACGCTGCAGATGATTGTGAAATGCATATCTGCGTCCTTGACATAACCGTCGAATATAACGAATGGAAGATCATCGAGCGTTGTCTTGGTTGAGTTCAAATACTTGAAGTCTCCGTTTTGAAGACTTGGATCATTGACTGCTTCCACAATATGTTCATCTCCTCCAATTCTCATATGTAAACAGTAGTAACCGGGTGTGTTAGTGCTGAATTTCCAATTCGAATAAGCCTGTTCTGAGATTCTTGAATTAGCCAAAGTGGTGTTTGTTCTCTCAATGGAAATATTGCGGGGCATGTGTAGGTCAAAGAAATGGACAACTGGGGCAAATGAGAGCTCACTGGCGTTCCTGAAACGACCAGCGTGAACATCGGAGAAGTTACGGTGAGCTCTAGAGAAAGATCTGCTGGATAAAGACACAGATGTGTCGTTACCATTAGGTTCTTGTTCAAGTTTGTATGGGAACATCAATCTGATATCATCACCAATAATGTTCTCAGGATAGAAATCAATAGGCTTGTAAAGCATCATCTTGATGTTGTCATATCTGTTGTTATAGGTGGCATTGGTGACATTGGTGTTCAAATTCACGAAATGATCTTGTAATTTGGGTGGCACGAGCACTTCGATTTGTTCTTGGATGTAACCACATTCTTGAATTTCATTGTAGCCAACGTTTAAACCACTGACTAGTGTGAAAGAGAGAACCAACAACAAATTGTGAAGCAAAGTGTGAAACATAGTGTGAGATGAAGACGTTTTCTGCTAAAATCGTACTGTATAATGACGGAATTTAAGATATTTGATCGCTATTGTATCATTTATGAAGAGTATGTGACTTCAAAAAAGTTCAACTTTCAAATCTCCTATAGACTTTTTAAATACCTCAACAGATAAGCCGCTGTGGAATGAGAGGACACGTCTGAGGGTACAGCTCTGTCTTTGAAGTTTAAAGTGCTCGCTACTAGCGAAAACTCTCTATCGAAACTGAGTTCTCAGAGATTTGGAGTTCTTTAATTTTGAGTGACGCGGATTCCGGAATCCGGAACTGGAGCACTATCAGTGCTTTAAATTTTAAAGCGAGCCACAAACACAAAAATCACTTAACCGCGGAAGCTAATGTTCGGCTTACGAAACTTGACACAAAAACGTCGAGATCTATCAACTCACTAAGAATACGAGTAGTACTAGTGTTGTACTTAAGTCTAGTACAAAATATCAAAAATCAATACTAGATGTAAACAATATATATTGAATTTTTATTTTTACTTGATATCAATTATATAAGAACCACTATCAGTACAACCCCTTATGATAATCTTCTTGAACTGACTCAACATCAATAGATTTACCCTTTGCTGGTTCGACTTGAGTGTCCTTAATCAATTCGGTGATCTCTTCTACGTTAGAAGTAACACCAGTGAAACTTTGAAGGAATTGTCCAATTTCAGTATTTTCTCTGTTACCTTGTAGAGCTCCAAGAATACTTTCCATGAAGGTGACTTTACGGTTAGAATAGGCGTAGATGTTAACGTCAACTGCTGAGTGACCATGAGTGGACCAACCTGTTTCTGAACGTAGAGACACCAATTCGTTTAAGATGTAATGGGCTGTGTTCTTGTGCTTGACAACCTTCTTGACTTCTTCAGCTGTGTATTTTTTGAAACCTAATCCCCTTTCAAAGATTTCCTCCTTAACGTAAGTTTCAACATCATCACCTTCGTATTCACGTAGAGCTCTTGAGAGGTATTCGCCTGAATGCTGGACATTGTACAAGACTTCAGGGAACCAGACATATTCAGGGTACGAAGGAGAGATTTGCCTAGCAGTAGCAAGACCACCAGTTTCATGATCAGAAGTGGAGACGATAATTGTCTCTACATCGGATTCGTCAGCGAACTTCAAAACTGCAGCGAAGGCCTTATCATAGGCAAGAACTTCGTTGACTTGGGCAGCTGGGTCATTGTTGTGGCCAGCATGATCAATTCTGGAACCTTCAATCATAAGGAAGAACCCCTTTTCTGAGTCCTTGGTGGCCTTACTTAAGGTCTCTAAAGCAAGCTTAGCGGATTCTTCCAAAGAAGGATAAACTTGTTCATCTCTATCCAAATCGAATGGGATGTCACCGTCTTCCAAAAGAGCCATCAAAGGTAAAGAGACACCACTTTGAACAGCTTCATCAAAAGTGGATCTATTGCCGATGTAACTCCAACCGTTTTCAATAGCTTCATCAATCAAGTTTCTGTCATCAGCTCTAGAACCACGAGAACCGTATTTGGTATCGGTAGGAGGATAGAAATGAGTTCTACCACCACCGATCATCAAATCCACCATGCGACCCAATGGATAATCACCAATCTGATGCTGAGCGATCAAATCTTCAAACCATCTAGTCTTAACATGAGAGGAGAAAGCAGCCGGGGTGGCGTCTGTGATTCTGGTGGTGACAACCAAACCAGTCAAATAACCCTGTAGCTTCAAAGCTTCTAAGACGGTACCACAAGGCTTTTGATCAGCAGTGACACCAATGGCACCATTATAAGATTTCAAACCACAAGAGAAAGCAGTGGCACCAGCTGCTGAGTCTGTGATCAAGGAATCGGAAGATCTGGTTCTTGAAGAGCCAATGAAGTGCTTGTCTATTGTGAGAACATCACCATATGGCAATTTATCACGGTATTGTCTGTAGCTTCTAGCCAAAGACACTGATGCCGGACCCATACCATCTGTGACCATGAAGATAACATTCTTCTTACTGGAAGGAGATTGGTGTTGGCCAAATGGATGATATAATAGGTCTATGAGGAGGGGTAATGTTAGTTAGTGCGCAATACATGAGTCAGAAGAAGAGAATTGAATAAGTACTTACAGAAAGTGAAAAGAACAACTAACAAAGATGGAATACCAAAAGCGTACACTTTGTTTTGAGATTTGCCTTTAAAAGGAGTTGAAAACTTGCCTAGAAGCGAATCTCTTTCTGTGGAGGGCATTTGGCGTGGGTTTTATAATTGAACAGGATACCTAGCAAATATGGGATATAAAGATTTGACAGTGAAAGAAATGAGAGAGAGCTAGCAGTAGTGTAATAATTGTATAAGTAGATTAACTCGTGTGCACTGTGGAGTAAGAAACAATTGACAGGTTCTGTTATCTACGTGAATTTGGAGTTGGGCTCACATGGAACCGCTCTTAGATATGGCGCGAAATTTACCTAGTTCAGCAAGATTACACGGTTATGAACCGATGGTCAAAGCCCGATTTCGATCGCCAAATGTCAGTAGGAAAAACGAATATAGCGGGCTTGAAGAAGATCAGTAGCATTAATATCATATTTAAAACTTTATTTTGACCCAAAAAGTAGAAATCACTGCTGATTTAACCTCCCATCATGGCAAGCAATCCTTTCAATAGCAAAACGTTCCGTTCCAAAAGAACACAAGCCGCTTATGACGCCTCGTTTGCCGGTCGTTATCAAAAGAACTTAAAGAAACATTCATTTTTGCTATTTGGTTTACCTTTCTTCATATCCCTTGGTGTTGCCTCTTTGTGGCTTTCAAACTTCACAGCTATCAGATACGAGAACAGAGATCGTAAGACGCAGGAACTGGATGAAGAAGAAATCATCTCTGTTAACACCAAGAAGAGAGCAGTTGATGTGAAAGAGGAATTCTACAGAATGCAAGGTCTTGGTGAACAAGAGTGGGAACCTAAGAGAGTTCCAAGATTGCCTGGTGAGTCCGATAACAAGTTCTAATAATGGACCGTCATACCATCATGTACATACAAACAGCTACTCATTCGGAGTACCTAGCGCCTATCAAGCTGGTACGATTATTTATTTTCTTGTACACTAGTTATCCCATATATTGCATTTCAAATTAACATAATATTGACTCATAATATTGATCTAATTTACATTTATTGTATGTGCTTTATTCTATAGAAAGTTAAGAACCGTAATCTGGAAAAATCATTTAGCTTTCAAAGAAATATCAAACTTTGAAAGAACAAAGTAAGTAACCAAAAGAATAGCTGCAAACTTAGCAAGGTTCAAAGGCAAGGAATACATAGCCAAGGTGTCGTACTTGTAAAGTACGGTGACTTGATGGTGAGACATGTTGTCGGTAAGATCATCAAAGTGTAAAGTTAGGGTAGTGTGGCCCTTACCTAAGTCGAAGAAGGACAATTCATGACCTTCGGTTTTCTCAGAGAATGGGACTTGAGATCTGACTTCGAGAACTTCTGCGCCTTCTGGTAAGTAGAAGGTCAAGTCAATTCCGTGGTAGACGGTGTCAAATGGACCGTTCAACAATGGAACGGTCAAGCTGTAGTCCTCAGAGTCAACCTTGGTTAAGAATTGTGATAGAGTATTGGTCCAGCCAATGGTGAAGTTGTAGTTCCAGCCACCGAACACTGGATATCTTGGCTTGATGTACACCTTGTCGTCCAAGATTCTGGAAGTGGAGACATTACCAACCAAATCGGTGTAGTAGACGTCACGAGAGTCATCGATCAACTTAATTTCCATAGCAGCAAGAGCATGAGATGATCTCATAGCGTGTCTGTTCAACATCATGTCGACTCTGGCGAAACCCTTGATCAATTCAGCAGCCTTGTTAGTGAGCTTGTAGAACTCTTCAAACTGGACAGTGTTACCCCAGTGAGAAACCCAGACACCTCTAGCAAGGTTGGTAACAGTAGCTAGTGGGGCGTTATGAGAGTAAATGAAAGGCAAGACAGAGATTTCAAAGGCATCGACATTTTCAAATCTGTAAACGATAGAGTTGTTCTCAACAGTACCTCTGTGTTCGATACCAACGTTAGCAGAGATTTCCAATTCTTCACCGTTTGGAATACCTGTGAGACGTAATTGAGCTTCTTCAGTGAAGTAACAAGATAGAGGCAACTTGAAGGTCTTCAAAAGTAAAGTTTGTTCTTGCTTCAATTCAAGCTTAGCTGGTAATGGTTCCAAAGAGTCCAAGACGTTGTATGCCAATCTGAGCTTGACTGTTTGGTTTGGAGCAATAGGCATGTCTAATTGGACCTTGACATAGTTCATCAAAGGCTGGTCGTCGACGATATCTTGTTCATAAGAGGCCTTCAACTCTTGACCGTTCTTAAGGTTGGTAGCGCTGAACGAGGACAATTGATAGTAGCTTGGTAGGGCGTAGAAGTATGCATTGTTTGGTTTGCTGTCGGTGTTCTTGATGGTCAAAGTGACGAATTCTTGAATGTACGATTTCGATAAATCTAAGACTCTTTCATTTTTAACATTGATCCATGTGCTCTCTGGAGTGAAAGATTGAGCAGCGACAATTGAGCAGAGCCAAACCCAGATAAAGGTGAGTGAAAGGAGTTGCATTATATCACTGGTTATGTGGGGGAGAAATAAAGACTTGCACAGAGATCTAAATCAACAAGTCCGGTCTTAATTATTCAATTGATCTGTTACTTATCCTTTCAGCTACAGACATGTACACGTTTAAAGATTCGTGTTCAGTACGTGCGCACCGACGCGGCGTGGTAAATTGGCTGAATAAACCCGTGGTCTGAAAACCGAGGGCCGTGCACTGAAGGCACGTGATGATGGATCGATGCTGTGCTCGGAATTCGATTTGTACTCACAAATTTCATAAAACTACAATCATGATTTGTTTTCTTCTCTGAAAATTCAATGGATCTATATTAATATATTATTAGAATGAGAGTGTCTTGAAACCCCTAGTTGAATTGAAATTAGGGAACAGAAATTTATATATGAACAAACAAAAATATCGTGGAGTATTTATACATGAGCGGGGCCAAAAGTTTAACTATGATAAAGACCAGCTTTACCATATGCAAAATAACTTCATCATCTTCGTCATCTAGGGCATCATATGTTAATGTCTAGAACCACACCGATGTCCTCAACGTTATCCTTGGCCAAGTCCTCCAAGAACGGCATGATATCGAGTAATTCATTGTCATGAGCGTCTGAGAACCAACTGGAGATTGGAATGGCATGCTGTGGGTGGAACAAGTAGGAGGCTGGAGAGTTATCAAGGATGATGATGTCGCTCAATGGACGACCGATCTGTGCAAGGTTCTTGATGTAGTTGTTCTGGTAGTTGAAGCATGAGTCTCTGAAAAGTCTGTGGTGAATGGACTTGTGGATATCCAAGACATCCAAGAGAGGGTCACCGTATCTTGAGACAGAGGCTGTGAAAACAACCACTTCGTAGATCTCACCAACTCTTCTCATGAATTCGTCAACACCAGGTCTCTTGATGACATAGACGTTATGCAGTTGGTTATCAATGTCAACAGGAATGACGAAATCAGCCTGTCTGAGGAACTTGAAGGACGAATGAACCAATGTTTCATCCAAGTCCAAAATCAAACACTTTCTACCTTTAAGGTGCTCTGGCTGTGGACCAAGCAACCACTGAGAGCCTGGGTAATGAGCCTGGCCTGGTTGAAGCTTGGTCAGGTCAAAGTAATCATCCATGTCCTGGTCAGCGTCCTCTTCTTCTTCCTCGTTGTCTGCATCGTCGTACTGAGAATCTGTTTTGGAGGAGTCTTCATAGACGGTGGAAGTAGCGCCGTCATGCTTATGCTGGTTCTCGTCAATGGAGCTATCAGTAGCTTCGTAAATGGTCACATCAGCTTTGTTTCTCGGATGTTGAGACATGCGGCTTTGAACTTTCTTTTGCAGTTGTTGGCGTTGCTGATGTTGTTGGTGACTGGCGCTTCTGACGCCTGTGGATTGTGGGGAGAGATTGTTGGAGATGGTGGCTTTGATACTAGTTGGCTGTTGAGTGACGACCGATCTGTTTGAAGCAGTGTGGGATAGGTTGTTCTGTTGCTTGTGTCTAGTAGAATCGTCTTGACCTGAACAGCAAAACATTGAATTGAGTTGTTGGGGTTATGAGGCCGGTGTAGAAGTGAAATGGAAAGGAAATGAGAATGGTTGATATAGTAGTAAGAGTTGAATGCGTAGCAGAGAGATCTTATGTTAAGTTGAGCGTAGCAGGAGGTTTACTGTGTAAAACCAATATCAGAAAATCCAATGGAACTGAGAAGTATATCAACAAAGACCAAGATACTGGAGTGAGCCAAATAAAGGATGATAATGAGATGTTGTGCTTTCGATGTGAATGGTGCTGATGAAATTTGGCGGGAAAACACAAAAGCGGCGGCAAACGGTGATGGGGGAAAACAGGAAGGAGCTAAATCAAACAATGAATCGTTAACAGTGCAGTGCGAATGCCTATGTATCTGAATGTGGATATCCTGAGTTTATCTAAAGGAGTTTAATGAACTTGTGAAATTTATTTGAGATGCTATTACTACTCCGGGGAGCTACTAGCTGAGCTATGTGAAAAGCTTAAAAAGGCTGCTCTATGTGTTGTTTTCTTACGTTGGTGGCGGTTTGAAGATCGCGGATTGAAATTTTTGCAAGTGCAACAGCGCAACAGAGTTCCCGATACGGAACAATTCGCGCAATTGTCGTCCCGTTTCGGTCAAGATCTCGTACTAATTTGGCAGAACGGACATCTTGTACTTGTTTGTTGAACCTTGCTACTTTAGTGTTGAAGTATAACAAGATGAGGGTACTATTGGTGGGATTATATATGGAGAACTAGCACCAATAATTCTTACCCGTTCTTCACAAGGACTCCTTTTCCGAATGAATTTAGCGCAAATTTACAAATCTGAGACTTTTTGCAAAAAAACCTCGGAGTGTTTTGATGAAGTAGTGCTCACCCTCGGAATTGCTCTCAAGTTACAAACTTGAAACACGTGATGCGATCCCGTTTCTGCTCGGAACAAAATTTATAGAACTTTCAAAAATTCTTGATGAGATAGATATACACAGATATTCAGATCAGATCAAATAACAAACCAACTTAATCCGTTCAATTGGTTCAATTTAAACATTGATAGCCCCCAGAAATTGTCAATATTTCACCAGAGATGTCAAATCCTCTATTCACACCAAGAAAACAGAGCACTCCCGCCACTGATATTTTCACAAACACGCCTTCAACAATCTCACAATTCCATCGCCGTTATAATGATTTCCCACCTGTGGCAAAGACTTTAACACCTATCAAGAACATAAGCATACAATATGAACACCCAGATATCAAGAAAGTTGAGAAACGAGTAGTCAACAAAGAATTGGAAGCTCGTAAGATCATCATGAATGTTTTTGTGTTCTTGGTTTCAAACTTAGCTTATAAGTTCCTTTCTTTGCTATTTAGTCAACTAGAGATCTCTCAAACTTTGAAGATTCACGTTGACATCACTTACTGGGCTGAAAACTTGTTATTCTTATTGAAGATTCTAGTGATTTACAATATTGGTACTGGTGTTTATCAATTGCTCAAGAAGAGCGACGAGTTCAAAGATATCAATTTGACCCCACAACAAAGACAACTTCTAGGTCTCCCTGCTGCCACTTCTTCCAATTCAGTTATTCCAGATCAAGGAATTTCCCCAGTTAATTCTATAGATGCCGTGAAGAAAACAGAACCTCATACTGGACCAGCTCCACAGTCCAATTCTTGGTCTATCTTCAACAAAGATCCAATCTCCAAGACAGACCCATCTAAGATCGCAAACATAGGTTCCACAAGTGGCTTATTCAACAAACCGAACTCATTACTCGCATCTCCAATGTCATCCCCACACATTAAAAGATTTACCACTACTGAACAAAGCGGACCGAACCTCACTAACAGAACCAGCATGAGCAAACCAAGCGAGACTGAACAATCCTTCATCTCAAAGATGAACTCCTCGAGTTTATTATCTAAACAAACCCTCAATGCTGGATTGAACACTACTCCAAGTTACATTCCAAGTCCGAAGTATTACTACAGAATGGATTCTCCAAGTAGGCCAAGAAGACGTGTTTAGATGATACAAGATCTAATTTAATAATTTATTTTATGCAAAATCTGGAAAGTTTATATTGATTTATCCGGCTTTATATAAGTCGTGAAGCTAGAGTACGTAGATTCACCAACTCAATCATCAAACCCAGAGAATTCAGATTCTTTACCTTGTAATTCATTCTTCTTACTACCTTTACCCTTCTTACCTTTGCCTTTACCCTTATTTTCCCTTTCTTCGTCTTTGAAAACTTGGCCAACGATTTGCTTTTGTCTTTCAGAGACGTAAGGCTTGGAACCAGGCTTGGAGTGTCTTCTGTCGTTTTCTTCACGTCTCTTCAAGGATTGGATCTCGATTCTCTTAATTTCTTGAGCCTTCTTAATAACGATAGGAACTTGTCTATGTCTTGAGATTCTCTTGATTTCTGGCATGTTCTTGAATCTGTCCTTCAAAGCTTCGTCGTATTCCAACTTGTTCTTCAACTTGGAGGACTTGACACCGGCTCTTTCATGGGAAACGGTTCTCCACACTCTGACGTTGGCGTCGTCAGAACCAGAGATGATATATTTGGAATCCATGGAGAACTTCACTTGAGTTAGATGCTGCATTCTCTTGGTGTGGTAGATATCTCTGGAATGACCTTGTTTGTGGTTGTAAATTCTGATAGTCTTGTCGTAACCACCAGTGACGATTTCTTGCCCGGTAGGAGAGTAGTCAACGTCCATGATAGCAGCAACGTGGTCTTTGAGAATATTTGTGGCGTGGTTCATGTATCTCATATCGTAAGTGTAAGCGTTGTGATCCTCGTTACCGACAACGAAATTGTAGGCTTCCATTGGGTTCCAACAGATGGCGTTGGATCTCATTGTTTGGATGATTTTCTGGATTGGTGAGTTTGTTCTGATATCGTAGAGAATCAAGGCGTTATCTGAACCGGAAGAGGCAAACACAGAGGTTTCAGTCTTGTTGAACTTAACAACGTTGACATTTTCTGGACCCCACGATAAATTGGAGATGTGCTTGGACTTCTCAGTGTCCCAAAGCAAGACTTCGGCACCCGCTGTGACGAAGATACTGTCTTTGTAGTGGTGGTCCATGGCTCTGAATGCGTGATCACCGTAGAAAGTCTTTAGAAGACCCTTGGACTTATTCACTTCTGTGTCGTTACCACCTTCGTAGTCATCGACGTTCACGGACCACAATTTCACAGTCTTATCATCAGAACAGGACAAAAGTTGACCCTTAGGTGTGACAGCGGTCGCAGTGACACGGTTGTAATGGGCCTTAAAGCTGGCTAATTCCAAAGACAAAGAAACATCCCAATATTTGATAACACCATCTGCGGAACCAGTTGCGATTTTATTGATGGCGTGGAAGTTTTTAGCGATGGATGTGATGGAGTCTCTGTGACCTTGTCCTAGTTGGCCAATGAAAGGCTTAGCGAACATACGTTCCAATTTCGTGGCTGTGAGTGCCTTTGTATATTCACGGGCTCTTTCGAAAGGATGAAGTTCTGGGTTTAAGTTACGGGTTAAGTTGGATTCTTGTGTGTTACGCACAGGGACGTAGTTGTCGGATGATCGACTGATTGTTTTGATCTTCATTTTGGAGGGTGTATGTGTGTGTGTGTGTTGGTTTAATGAGACTGTAAAGAGTTGAAAAATGATCCAAATTAGAGAGTTAAAGTTAATCTTTCTCATATCTTTCAGATTTGGCTCTTTCTTAAAAATTTATTTTTTTGGCGCGATGAGCCTGGGACTTTGGCGCAAATTCGCGTAGATTTTTGTTTTCGCAAAATATTTCATACATCCGAATCGGGAAGAAAATATATGGATATAGCCGAAATAGGAAGTCTAATGAACTGTCACGTGTATGCACATTCTGGAAATTTTCTCGGCAAGAAAGCGGCGCGCATTCAAGTGAAAAATCAAGAAAATGCATAACATGAATACTAGTCACTGAGGGACTTGGATGACTACTAGTAAAGGCAAATGGGCCAACATATACATATCAACCTTTTAAACCGAAACTTCCAACAGTAACTTGTCAGAATCAATTCACAGACACAACAACATCACCAACCAATCGCATCTCAAGACACATATATGCACAGTAGTTTGAAGACTAGCAGACATTTTAGCAATTGATTTTATCACGGGAACAAGGATCCTTTCATTCATTCGGTTGTCTTATCATCGCACCAAGGTTTGAATTTAAAAGATACTAGGGGTTTTAGAATCTACAGATCAAACATAAAGGACAACTTCTCCTCAACGATATACACCACTTTCACTATAGCAAAACATTGGACTGAAGAAGCAATGAGCCAAACGCCACTGTCTGAGACACCAGTGGTGAATCGGAACTCAGATCCAACAACTCTAACGTCGAATAATCAGGAGATACATCCATGCGTTCCCATAATTATAACTTCCCCAGCTGAAGAGACACAGGCCAGCAATGTCAGCGCTAAATCGATGGGAAGGGTACCCACAATCACAACATCAACAGCGGCAGGAACAGCAGCAGCAGCAGCAGCAGCAGCCAACAAAGCAGAGATCACAACACTAACGGACAAGCCAACACAAGGCAGATTATCGATACCCAGAGACCCAACAGTGTCGAACTCAAGACCCTCCGCAGCTCGTACACCATCATTTCTTTCCGATCGCGATGGTCGATTGTCGCATTTATACATTGATTCTCCACCATCCACATCGAATTCAACCACACACCTCACGCCTCCTATGCCTGCCAATGCGTGTTCATCTATGGCTATGGCTTTGAAGCAGCATAGCAACCACAGTCACAGCATTCACAGTTACAATGGGATGGTGAGCTCTCCTTATTCGTCAACAGATTCCCTTGCCAGCTTAGTTGAAAGACAGCATCTAGGTAAGATCAACCACCCGCATCACCAATGGCAGTTGTTTGGTAACGAAACGGCCAGTTCTGTCACTGATGAAGATAGTATCATTAGTACCACGAATGGCAGTAAAAAAGAGAAGGCCCGTGTTCCTGGCGTCAAGAAGAGACATTCCATTCTTTTCGAAACGTTACAAAGAGCAACCAATTATTCATTCACTGGGTCCACGCCAGCTATCAAGTCTCCTTTGAAAAACTCCGCCATGTCAAGAGCTTCTTCAATCTCCACAGTAAATTCGACATCAACAACCAACACAGATTTGCCATCACAAGAGGATACAAGACGATTACACCCTTCACATCATGCTTCAAACAACTCCACGACGCTGAACTTCTCACAACATATTCATTCTACGCCTTCAGTGAAATCCACAACGAAGGTCAACTTGGAGTATGACCCACTCACAAGGAAACAGATATTGAACTCTTACGAGATCATCAAAGAGTTGGGCCGTGGTGAACATGGGAAGGTCAAATTGGCTAAAGACTTGGAATCCGAAGAATTGGTGGCTATAAAGATCGTTGACAGAAAGGGACCAAGAGGTAGTAGGAAGCTACCACGTCTGTCAGGAAGACCACAAGGACCAGGTCAGAATTCAACAGCAAAAATAGGGTTGAACGAAGGAGAGTTGAAAATCAGAAAGGAAATCGCCATCATGAAGAAACTGTCACATCCTAACATTGTCCAATTAAGGGAAGTTCTGGATGATCCAACGTCAAGAAAGATCTATTTGGTTCTGGAATATTTGTCTCATGGTGAGATCCAATGGCGGTCTGCCCCCGGTTGTCCCATCATGACTCTATCGCAATCAATCTCCGTGTTCAGAGATGTCGTGTTAGGGCTGGAGTATTTGCATTATCAGGGGATCATCCACAGAGATATCAAACCGGCCAATTTGCTAACTGGTAGAGACGGTGTCGTGAAGATTTCAGATTTCGGTGTCAGTTACATCTCAACAGGGATCAGCTGTGAAGAGTTGGGCTTGGAACACTGTGATTCTGGTGTGAACAATACGGGTTATTTGGAGTTGGAGTTGGCTAAGAGTGCTGGTACACCTGCCTTTTTCGCTCCTGAGTTATGTCAGCCGATGTTTGATGATGTTCAGAGTCCAGCGAATGCCGGCGCTATGAAAGTCAGCTATAAGATTGATATCTGGGCCTTAGGGGTCACACTGTACTGTTTCATCTTTGGTAATATGCCTTTCTGGGGGAATAACGAGTTCGAGTTGTTCAAAAGAATCAACGAAGAGCCATTGAGTTTCCCTGGGTCTTATCCTCTGGTCAAACCTTGTGACGAGTCAAACGACTCCGACGGCTGTTCTGAAGAGGAGTGGAATGAGGAAGATAAGTTCGAGGTGAGAAATTTGTTGTTCAAGTTGTTAACCAAAGATCCTTCGCACCGTATCACAATTCCTGAGATCAAACGTCATCCTTTGGTTTTGAAGGGCCTATCTGTTCGTCAAGCTGGCGAATTCATGAACGAGCAACGTTGCTGTTATGGCGAGGAATGCAAGATCGATGTCACCAGGAATGAAATGGCTGAAGCTGTGAAAGAGGTTGAGACCGAACAGTCTGGTATTGGTGGACGTTTGAAACAGAGATGGGATTCAGCTTTAAGATTCGCTGGTTTGAAGAAAGTCGGTAAGAAGTCAGACTCAAACGAACAAGAAGATGAAAGCTTTGACACAAGTGCTAGCGGCAGTTCCACGGATTTGAACCACTCGATCATCTACACAACCTCAGGCAACCAACATCAGCTCCCATCAACTTCTTCTTCAACGACACACATTCGCTCAAGGTCACAAGATATGGACAGTAACAGCAGTGGCAGTGTCATTCAAACTACAAAGGCCACAGTCGAAGGTGATCTGTTCTTGAACAAGTCAAGCCACGCCTTACAGTCTTTGAACCATTTAGTGCTTGGTGATTTGAAAAGAAACACAGACCGCAGTATTGACAATATGTTGCTACCAAACTCACAGTCGATTGGCATTGATTCCAAATTGAACGATATCTCTACATTGTCTCTTGAATCGACCGAATCCTCTGCCACAACATCAAGCTCATCCGGAATTAATGGGACCTCCTCTGCCGATGGCACAATCAGATCCAAATCCAATCTTGTCAGTTTACCAATCAATGCTTCATTTGCCTCTTTGGACTCCGTTTACTTGGACAACTACGCACCAGCATACTACTCGTCTTCTTCATCTCAGAACCCTATCGGCTTGGAGCAAGAGAACCAAGACAACTCAGAAACTGCAGAAGAAAGGAAAACCCAATCGTTGCCAGTGACACCAATTCCATCAGAAGCAGCATCGATCAAACCTGAACAGTCCTATTCGGAATCAACAACTTCCTCCGCAAATCAATTCAACCCATACGGAGACGAGTTCTTAATCAGACCTCGTGCCAATGAATCGACGATCTCCATCCCTGCTCAATTCATGGTTCAACCTTCTACTGGTAGAGGTGGTATCTATGGAACATCTGGCCGTGTCCCTGCTAATGCACCAACTAGACCCACTGGTGGTACCAGTTCAGCCACTTCGAAGAATGGTAGTGCGGGTAAGCCTGACTCAAATGACATCGATACAGTGAAGAAGGCCATTCATAAAGGTGATAAGCCAAAGTATTCCTTCTTTGAGAATTCAAGTGATGATTCCGAGGCTACTGATTCCGAAGACGAGTATGAACGATTTGGTGGGAATCATAGCCATCAACTTGGCAGCAATGGTTCAGGTTTTAGTACCGGTGCTACTGGTGGTACTGGTTCACGTCATGGTATGTTTGGTAGACCTGCACTTGGAACTAGACCAAGTTTTGGGATCAATGGAGTTGAGATTGAGTTTGCTAATTCGTCGGATGAAGATGAACTATGTGAAGACGATGACGCTTTGGAGATCTGTGATGTGATTCTTGACGATGATGATGACGATCAGGGAGGCGGTGCCAAGAAATTAATCAACAATGGCTCGTCCTCTGGTGGCAGTGATAGTGTTACTAGGACGAGTTCTGCTGGACAAGGCACTCCATTGGTCGATGTGAATCAACAGCAAGACTCACCAAAGGTTACTGCTACTCCTATCAACGTCTTACCTATGCCCGCTAACCCGCCAACTCTTGTCAGTACTAGCCAAGATGAAGCGCAATCAGGCTCTGAATCCGATGAGTCGTGCTCTGACTCTGAAGATTCTAATTTGTTCCTGACATTCAACAGATCTCGTCAATCCTTCAGACCACGTACAAACACCATCTCAGTGAATCCAACTTTGATCAAACCATCACCAATCCAGCCACAACACGCCACCATATTACAGCATGAAGCCAGATTTTCTCCTTTCAAACCTGCTCAACCTTCTCCTTTATCGTTCACTCCATCGACTTCTCCGTACGTGAACCATTATTTCAAAGTGAGCAGAGATGCCAATTCGCCTGTTTTGAAACAAGTTGAGCAACCAGATGATGGTACTTCTGAAACAATCGACAGTCAGATTGAGGAAAGTTATAAAGATCCAGAACATACAAAGAGAGAATCAAGAAGTAATTCTATCACTGTTGGGATATTGAATCACATTCATGAATTGGATCATGATGTTGTGGGTCATAATGAAGACACCCAGGTTCAAAATTGATAATAATAATACGTTGATTATTCGAATAATTCACAGTTTAAATAAATTACACAATTAATGTTCATCTATCTTAGTAAGTAGCAGCAGTTTCAGGGATCTTGTACAAGGTCAACTTAGGACGCTTAGCACTCTTCAAGATCAAGAATCTCCCATCTTCTTCGTTCTTGATGAAGTCGATGTAAGATTTAACGATACCCCAACCGTTACCCAAGTTCAAGTTAATTTGTTGGGCCAAGTCTCTAGCAGTGTATGAAGTGACACCGACAACTTGATGCTTCTTGTTATCCTTGAAGTTAACACGGGACACGAACCCCAACTTGATGGAGTCGACACCGGCCAATAAAGCTTGGGTGGTCCACTTGGCGAACTGGTTGTTGTTGTTCTTCAATTGAGCAGCGATGATGGCACCTCTTTGAGAAGCGTACTTGGTCTTCCAGTCCAAGTTGGACTTGGTGTATTCGTTCACGGACTTGACGAGGACGTTTTGAGCAGTGGTTGGGTCACGGGCGTCGAATTCGGATCTGACAACGATGGTCAATGGGGTTTCCTCTTCTTCGGAGG
>JAKTWX010000030.1:49291-69839 GCA_030582275.1 Waltiozyma pijperi
AACCAGATGATGGTACTTCTGAAACAATCGACAGTCAGATTGAGGAAAGTTATAAAGATCCAGAACATACGAAGAGAGAATCAAGAAGTAATTCTATCACTGTTGGGATATTGAATCACATTCATGAATTGGATCATGATGTTGTGGGTCATAATGAAGACACCCAGGTTCAAAATTGATAATAATGCGTTGATTATTCGAATAATTCAAGTATAGACGTTAGTATGTGAATACAGTCTTAATGAACTACATATTGGTTAAACTTCTCTCTTGACTTAATAGCTCGCGTACAGTTTAAATAAATTACACAATTAATGTTCATCTATCTTAGTAAGTAGCAGCAGTTTCAGGGATCTTGTACAAGGTCAACTTAGGACGCTTAGCACTCTTCAAGATCAAGAATCTCCCATCTTCTTCGTTCTTGATGAAGTCGATGTAAGATTTAACGATACCCCAACCGTTACCCAAGTTCAAGTTAATTTGTTGGGCCAAGTCTCTAGCAGTGTATGAAGTGACACCGACAACTTGATGCTTCTTGTTATCCTTGAAGTTAACACGGGACACGAACCCCAACTTGATGGAGTCGACACCGGCCAATAAAGCTTGGGTGGTCCACTTGGCGAACTGGTTGTTGTTGTTCTTCAATTGAGCAGCGATGATGGCACCTCTTTGAGAAGCGTACTTGGTCTTCCAGTCCAAGTTGGACTTGGTGTATTCGTTCACGGACTTGACGAGGACGTTTTGAGCAGTGGTTGGGTCACGGGCGTCGAATTCGGATCTGACAACGATGGTCAATGGGGTTTCCTCTTCTTCGGAGGTACGAAGGGTGTACTTCTTGTACTTGTACACCTTGGAGGCTGGAGCGGATGGTTCAGAGCCAACAACGTTAGCGAGCAAGTATTGGTTGGTCAAGGTGGCTTCGGCGGATAAGTTACGCACGTTGTCAATGTTGGAGTCGTTGGCGTCGGATGGAGCGTCTTGAGAGTTTTCATCAACGGTTAACTTGTCAATGTTGGAGGAGTCTCTCTTGTCTAAGAAAATAGCACCGTTCTTCTTGGTGACGACAATGTCCCAGGAGTAGATGGATCTAGAAGCACACATCAATTGAGATAAGACAGCGTCGGTGGCGTAGACGTTAGCGGTGTTGGCGGCTTGTAATTTCTTGATCACTGGGTCAGCAGAGGCGGTCTTGTTGGAGGAGACGGTTTCGATTGGTCTCAAGGCAACATTGGTGGACTTTTCAATCTTCTTGTTGTATGCGCTGGCGGAGCCGGAAGTGGATAGCTCCTCACCTTCCTGCACTTCGAAGTTCAACTTGGTCAACTTGGAGAATTCGATGTCTGAGACAACTCTCCAGGCATCGTCAACCTTGATGGAAGATTCTCTGACACGTTCGTTCTGAGCATCTCTCCAACTGCCGTAGGCTTGACGTCTTGGAGCACCGGACTTGAAGCCGGATTGGTTGCTGTTGGAGTTGTTATAGGTTTGGTTGCTGTTCTTTTGGTAGCCAGATTGCTGCCCTTGTGGAGCAGCCTTCTTGTTTCTCAATAAAGTGGTGGTTTGTTGTGGGTTCTTTGGCTGAGACTTGGAGTTGTCAACAACTTCGAAATCGTCGCCTTCATCGTCTGCTTCGACGGAGAAAGAAGTGGCAGCAGAGGCACCGTAGGCGTGGAAGAAGTCCTTTTGGTTCTTACCACGGGCATTCTTATCTTTGTTGTCGAAAGAGGCCTTTTCCCAGTCAGCGACCTTACCGATCTTGTCACCCTTGGAGTATGGGGCATATGGAATGTTGCTGAAACGTAAAGAGGATGGGATGTCGGTTGGTGGACCCCAGATGCTGGAGGAAACGAGGGAGTTGATGTCGAAAGGAGCAGGCATATTTGGATATTAGACTTGGGACTTAAGTGAAGAAAATGTCCACCACACAGACACGCTATTCCATCATCTCCTTTGATCTTCAAACGCATCTTGAATTTTTTCAGGCCTTCAAAGTTCTGCGGCTGGAACGCTTCATTTATAGAACGAGTTCGAGGCTGCGCCTGAGATCCGGCCGCGGGCAAAATACACACGCACACACATACACATTTCACAGATTTCTGGTGGCGATTAACCGCTCTCTTAGATGAAGGACTTTTTTTGGTTTAACTTAACAGGACATCCTTTATTCTTTTTCAATCAATTATCATAGTCACAATGAACGGGATCTCTGTCGATATCAACCACCTTAAGAAGGGTGAAGTCAAGTAAGTAAAGATGGCATTGGCTACAATATCTAATCGGATATCTACGCCTTGTTTGATCACTAAGATCTGAATAAATATACTAACATCAACCCCACTATTCTTACAGCCTTGGTACTTCTATGTATGTCTCATTTTTCATTGCAATACTCTCAATTGATCTCAATTGGAAACGACCCATTACAATTTCAATACTAACAGCTCAAATTCTTACAGTATGGCCGTCAAATTTAAAGACGGTGTTGTGCTAGGTGCTGATTCGTAAGTACATCTCTCTCCTTTTCCCGCCTTCAATTACCTATCGATTTACACAATACTAACCTTTTATTTTTGAATACAGTCGTACCACAACAGGTTCCTACATCGCTAACCGTGTCACTGATAAGCTTACCCAAGTATACGACAAGATCTGGTGTTGTAGATCAGGTTCTGCAGCAGACACTCAAGCCGTCGCAGACATTGTCAAATACCACTTAGACCTTTATACCACTCAACATGGCAAGCCACCAACTGCCCGCATTGCCGCCAGTCTCTTCCAAGAAATCACCTACACCAACAAAGACGCCTTAAGCGCAGGGTTGATTGTTGCTGGTTATGATGATAAGACCAAGGGTGAAGTTTACAGTATACCGCTTGGTGGGTCCGTTCATAAGCAGCCTTACGCCATTGCTGGTTCTGGGTCTGCTTTCATCTATGGTTGGACAGCTAAGAACTTCAAAGAGGAAATGTCCAAGGAGGAAGTTATCAATTTCACAAAGACCGCCTTGTCTCAAGCTATTAAATGGGATGGTTCTTCTGGTGGTGTTATTAGAATAGTGATCTTGACTGCTGAGGGGATTGAGCGTTTGGTTTTCTACCCAGATGAGCATGAAAACTTTTAGAGCTAAGAGGTAGATCAGTATATTAGTCAGTTAATTAACGTTATAATTGTGAAGAAGTAATCTGTTATGACCACGTGACCGAAAACACGGCTGTACGAAGAGACGCGTACGTTAAAATTACAAAAAACGGAACTGGAGTTACAGCTGGATCTTGTCTGTTTCTACGGAATGTAGTCTGTCCCAATCTTGAGTCAATCTGACTAAGAAGAAGGTGCAATGTCGCTGAATGAAAGACTATCAAAGGTACTACCCAAGGATAACACGTATCTAGTCGTCCACACCCAATCGACTCCTCGTGAAACACATCCCGTGATAACACCGTCTTCCAATGCGACAAGATTCAAAACTATCAAAGCAGAACATTTCATCACACTGTCTCACGAGGGTGTCATTGTCTTTGGTATTGAGATCTACACTTATATCACTTTGAACACGCTTCTGGATCAAACAGAAGTGTTACTATTCGTGGCAAAGGCGGATACCACAGGGTTCAATTCCACTAAAGTGAGAATAGGTCTAGTCACAAAAGAGATCTTATCATACCTACTAAACATCCCGATCGAACACTACTTGAGTGAGATAGTTCCTAAGCTCGACTACAAGCCATCCCCAGACGCAATCACCAAATTCACAAACACCAAAGATGCATTGAAGATATTGTTGGAGAGAAACCAAGGAAAGAAATCAACTCCGCCTAAAATTGCCAAATACTGCATCAAAGCCTCAGAACGCCCCTCCAAGATCATTCATAAGGTTTCATTCTTCACCAGGGCAGAACAACAGTATATCTTCCCATACTCAGGCTCGAATGGTAGGAAGCATGTCTTATCAGGGTCTCAATTGTTGAATTGGTGGGTTGGTATAGTCGATCAAGTGCTAATGGATGGCTTCAAATCAAAAGAAAAGGAGACATTGGCCAGATTGACTATCCCGGGAGAAGACGGCTTGATAACCAGAAAATATTTCAACTCATTGAAGTTCCCTCATTGGGCAGTTGGTGATATCTTTCACATCGAAGATCCAACTTCTGATATCGCAGTGTTCAAGATCCCGTTATATCCAGATGATCCAAAGGGGAGATTCCTTGAACATCTCGTCGTTGAAAATCGTGTTAAGTCAGTCACGAGTAAACAGTTTTGGGTGGAACTACAAGTTAGACAAGAATTCAGATTAGGCGTCACAGTGGGAGTTGTTGGTGTTGAAGGGCAATTGAAAGATCACACTAAGGATTCCAGTAACGTTGATGATTTGATCGTATTACCACATCGTGAGTTCAAGAAGTGTAAAGACTATATCACTGGGGAGGAGTATCACGATGAAGACGGCGCGATAGATGCCTTGGCTAACAGTTTGAAGTTCTTGCAGAAGAAGGGATATGACGGTATGGGTGACACTGTTGGAGAGTGGGTTAAACCTGTTCAAAAGCCTGCTGTGGAGAAACACAACATCATATATGTAGTCCCTGTCAATGACTTATCAGGAATGGTTGTGAGAAAGAAGAAGAAGCCTTGAACTTGGGTCTCGCTAGTGGAGGAACAAGTCCCACGATTGTACATATATCAGATATCAAATCTCCACACCGTAATGTACTAGTTGTAATCTCTGGAAAGAAAGAGAAGAGATCATGAGCTGATGAATTGGAAGGCTGGAGACAGCTTAGGTAATCACCATCTTGTATCTAGTGATGACATTACATTTAATTTATATCTATATTTAAGCAATCTCCTGAATTAGTTCCCTGTATCTTGATATCCTTAAAGACCGATGAGCTGTAACTTCCCAAGCTCAGAATAATAACCTCGTCCTGCCGATCACCCCGAGACAGGTGAGGTCACGTGATCATAACTTGTGTGGTTACCCTACTGATCAGCTCCCCGCGGTAGTTTGTTTACATTTGAAACTTGCTGCGGGCAACACCAACAAATAGCGCAGCAGCTAAATTTATTCTGAAAGGCGAAAAATCAACGCATTGACTGAATTAACCGCGGTGAAATTCAGATCACATATCTACTTTTCTGCTCTTTATTCGATCGTAATCCTTCTACCGATCCAGCTACGTCTTTGATTTATTACTGGTTTTTTCATTGATTCATAATCTCATTTCTGAATTTCTCATCATCGCTCAATTCCAAACAACAATCTCCACAGATCAAGCGCACCCGCCATGGCTTCCTTAGAAGATCTCATCCCCACTGTTAATAAGCTTCAAGATGTCACTTATGAAGCCGGTATTGACTCATTGGATCTCCCAATTCTTTCTATCATTGGGTCCCAATCCTCAGGTAAGTCCTCCATCTTAGAGACCATCGTTGGTAAGGATTTCCTACCAAGAGGTACCGGCATTGTCACCAGAAGACCTTTGGTTTTACAATTGGTCAACATCTCTGAAGATTCTCCATTGATCTACAACTATTCGCCACCTCAGACAGAGTCAAGCACACCTAAGGCCGCCTCTGCTTCACAAGAGGAGTTCAACCTGGAGGATCATCTAAGACAACAGAATAACAACTACAAGCCAGATGTTGGCAACGAGTGGGGTGAATTCATGCATATTCCAAACAAGAGATTCTACAGTTTCACAGATATCAGAAGAGAAATCGAGCTAGAGACTTCCCGTATCGCTGGTAAGAACAAAGGGATCTCCCGTTTACCTATCAACCTTAAGATCTACTCCCCAAGAGTGTTGAACTTGACTTTGGTTGATTTGCCAGGTATCACTAAAGTTCCTATCGGTGATCAACCCACAGATATTGAAAAGCAAATTAGAAACTTGATCCTAGAATACATTGCCAAACCAAACTGTATCATCCTCGCCGTTTCTCCTGCCAATGTGGATTTGGTTAACTCTGAATCTTTGAAATTGGCAAGACAAGTCGACCCTCAAGGTAAGAGAACTATCGGTGTCTTATCCAAGTTAGATTTGATGGATCATGGCACCAACGCTTTAGATATTCTCTCTGGTAAGGTGTACCCGCTCAAGTTAGGATTCGTTGGTGTCGTCAACAGATCTCAACAGGACGTCATTCAAAACCGTTCTGTCGAGGAAGGTTTAGAAAGTGAAGAGGAATTCTTCAGATCTCACTCCGTTTACAGAACCATTTCCCAAAGATGTGGTACCAGATACCTTGCAAAGCTCTTGAACCAGACACTAATAGCACACATCCGTGAAAAGCTACCTGACATTAAGGCTAGATTGAACACCCTTATGGGTCAAACTGAACAGCAATTGGCTCAATACGGTGGCCTTTCAACCAGTACCAGTTCTTTGGACCGTGGTACTTTGATCTTACAACTCATGACGAAATTCGCTGCAAACTTTGTCAACTCTATCGAGGGTACCACCATGGATATCAGTACCAAAGAGCTATGTGGTGGTGCTAGAATCTATTACATCTACAATGACGTTCTTGGCATGTCTTTGGGTTCCATCGATCCAAACTCCAACTTATCCACAGGTGATATCAAGACCGCCATCAGGAACTCCACTGGGCCAAGACCATCTTTGTTTGTTCCAGAGTTGGCATTCGACCTACTAGTCAAGCCACAAATCAAGTTATTAGAAGCCCCATCTCACCGTTGTGTTGAATTGGTCTATGAAGAATTGATGAAGATCTGCCACAACTGTGGTACCGCTGAATTAGAGAGATACCCGAAGCTACAACAACGTTTGATCGAAGTCATCTCCGAACTGCTCAGAGAACGTTTAGGTCCTACAATTGCCTACGTTGAAAGTTTGATTGAAATCCACAGAGCCTATATCAACACCAACCATCCTGGTTTCATTGGTGCCGCCGCAGCAATGGCCTCTGTTGTGGAAGATAGACAGAAGTTGAAGAATCAACCTAAAGTGGTTAAACCTGTTCAGTCTGTCGTCAACACTGAAGAAGGCTTGACTAATGGATCTGTGGCTGGTAAGGCTGTTGAGACCGATATTGATAACGAAAGTGACGACTCTGAGGCTTCCAGCTCAAACACCACCCAACACCATCCTGCCTCTGTCAGTATGGCCAATGGTGGTTCCGAATCTAAGGATTCCTTCTTGAATTTCTTCTTCGGGAAAGATGCTCCAAATACTCAAGCACAAGCACAGACTCTTACCTCCCAACTCAACGCCAGTCGTAACCCGTTGAGCAACCAATTCCAATCATTATCTTTGAACAACTCACAAATCGCCAATCCTCTCATCCCAACCATGGAATCTGACGAACCAGAGCTAACCGAAAGGGAACAGCTCGAAGTGGAATTGATCAGAAGATTATTCACCTCATACTTCAACCTTATCAGAGAAATGATTCAAGATCAAGTTCCAAAAGCCATCATGTGTTTGTTAGTCAATCATTCCAAAGAGACTGTTCAAAACAGACTTGTTTCTAAACTTTACAAAGAGGAGCTATTTGAAGGTTTACTGGAAGAAGATGAAGGTTTGAAAGGTGAAAGAGAAAAATGTGTTGCTTTGTTAAGCACTTATAGAGAAGCCTCCAAGATTATTAGTGAAGTCTTGTGAAGAATATAAATACCCAAATATATATCGTTAGAAATATAAGTTTAGTTATGTACATAAACTCATCACGTGATCTTATATTACCCGTGCCAAAAAGGCAGGAACTTCAAGATTTCTTCCGCGTTGGAATTTTGGCTGGCGCGACGGCCCGAGATCTTGTGTTCAAATTAAATTTCTACCGTAAACTGACGCGTAACCAAGTTCAACAAGAAGAATTAGGATCCAGTGGGTGATCTTATTCCAAGCAATATCGAATAACAAAACATGACCACTGAAAGAACAGCTGAGAACCTTCCATGGTAAGTAATATAGTGCACACCAAACATCACTTTCAGAATGACATCAACTAACAAGAAATTCTCTTCAGGGTTGAAAAATACCGTCCTTCCACATTAACACAAATCCAAGGTCAAACCTCCACGGTGACAACGATCCGCAAGTTCGTCCATGAGGGGAAATTGCCACATTTGCTATTCTACGGTCCTCCAGGGACAGGTAAGACCTCCACGATCCTCGCCTTGGCTCATGAGATTTATGGGCCTAATTACAAGAACATGGTTTTAGAGTTGAACGCTTCGGATGATAGAGGTATCGATGTTGTTCGTAATCAAATCAAGAACTTCGCCTCGACACAACAGATCTTTGCCCGTGGTTTCAAATTGATCATCTTGGATGAAGCAGACGCAATGACCAATGTTGCTCAGAACGCTCTTAGAAGAATCATTGAGAAATACACTAAGAACACAAGATTCTGTATCTTGGCCAACTATGCTCACAAGTTGAACCCTGCGTTGCTTTCAAGATGCACGAGGTTCAGGTTCTCCCCGCTTGAGGAGTCCGCCATCAGGGCTCAATTGGAGAAAGTTATCATCAAGGAACATCTCAGTATTAACGAGGAAGCCATGAGCAGTTTGATCAAGTTGAGTGGCGGTGATATGAGACGTGGGTTGAACGTGTTGCAAGCCTGTAAAGCCGCTACGAGTGGCAGTGGTTCGACGGATTCAATGGATCCAGTTGAAGTGTCAAGGGATATGGTTTATGAATGTATCGGTGCGCCACATCCAGCGGATATCGAGACGATCTTTGATTCCGTGTTGAACGACGATTGGAGCACAGCTATTAAGACGATGATGGAGATCAAAAGAGTGAAAGGTCTTGCATTGATTGATTTATTACAAGGCTTCGTGGAAATTTTAGGGAACTATCAATTAAATTCCAAGGCTAGAATTCATGTCTTGAAGAAATTGGCAGAGATCGAATATGCCATTTCCAGAGGTGGGAATGAGAAGGTGCAATGTTCCGCTACTATCGGTGTTATGAAGGAGGCCATGTTGATTCAAGCTGGTGCTAGTCAATAGAAGAAGACTGTATGGAGAATTAATTTCACAATCAATTGATGTATTTTAACCGCCGTAGTTTAAAAAATTGCGCGAACCTGGTCTCGATGCCCAGATCTGCCGAGGCCGGCCCGAAAGCCGAGACGAATTGAAATTTGGATTATTCATCAACCTCATGTCAGCGGATACAGTCCCCCCCACTAACTTATCTTCAAACAACACAACGGAAGTGTATACTATGGAAAGACTAAGACAGATCCAAGGCCACTTAACATCCTCATCTTCCAAAATGTCCGACAACCAAACCACCAGTATCAATCCGCAGACCAAACAGACAGCTGACGAGTCTCTTTATCTCACAGGCAGTCCCTTAAACAGACTCTCTTTCCTTCGTGGCGACACTGAATTCATTCAATTGGCATCGACTCATTCCAGCGCCAAGTTCATTATCTTTGACCGTGACTTGACTCTCATCTCCACCGACAAATCAGACAAGACCATTTCCCTGTATAAAGCCAGTTATGAACAGTTGAAATCCGTCGTTGACCAATGGGCCAGTTATAACAACACTAAGGGGCAAGATTTGAGAATTAACGATGTGAGAATCACTTTCTTAGGTGTCCAAGAGTCCGATGACCCTTCCGTGTTCCAGTATAAGAGATACCAAGGCTCACCCTACTTTGCCATTGATCTATGCAACGAATCTAATTTACTTCAAGATATAATCTCCACATCTTCCCTGGAATTGAGCCTTATCAAAGACCGCAAGCAACTGTTCCACCTTTCCCACTTTGATGTTTCATTATTCTCCCACTCCAAAATGTACTTGGACTGGTTACAACGTACCAAGTTCTGTTCCGGTTGTGGGTCCCAAGTCATCGCATACGAAGCTGGTACGAAACTTTTGTGTTCCTCCACGAATGTGCACTCTGAGACGGGGAAATTCCAATGTATCGTTAAATCAGCATCTGTCTCTAACGCCTCGTTCCCACGTACGGACCCTGTGATCATCACCGCTATCACCACACCAAGTTATTCCAAGGTTCTTCTCGCTAGAGGGAGACGTTTTCCTGTGCCTATGTACTCCTGTGTTGCTGGGTTCATGGAACCTTCCGAGACCATCGAGGAGGCTTCGAGAAGAGAAGTGTGGGAGGAAACAGGGATCCGAATCGGTAACGGTGAGGAGGAGACTGTTGAGGTGGTTAAGTCGCAACCTTGGCCTTATCCTGTTAATTTGATGGTTGGTTGCTTGGCCTTTGTGAGGGAAGATGATGAGCAACGTATCGATTTGACTCATGATGCTGAATTATTGGATGCTAAATGGGTTAATACTAGGGTTTTGAAAGAAATGGTTCATGGTGCAAAGGCCGATTCGGATTGGTTCTTGCCTCCTAAGGAAGCTATTGCTCATTGGTTGATCAAGGAAGTTATCAACAGATTTGACAAGTTGTCTCAGTAAGTGAATAAGTGCTACGTAAGAAGAACTAGAAGGAGTATAAATATACGATTGTTATAAATAAATAAAAATAAATAAGAGATTCAGCTAATGAACATCTATCAGCACGCAGCAAAATATTTGAAACTTGTATGGTGGATCGTATATTTTACATGAAACCACATAAACCGGAAGCCTTTAAGTGTAAGCTACCACCATCAACGGTTTGAACACCACGGTGGTTAGAGGAAGCGGACTTTGGGATTTGGGATTCGATTTGAGCAGACATTGTTGAAAGAGATTTGTTTTTGTTGTGTGATAGCGAGAAGTAAAGAGAGATGATTGATTGGAATTGGATGATCGATAAGTGGATGTGCCCAAGGGTTTATATAGTTGGGATATAAACCAATTCGGATATCAACGGATATCATATTATTCAACTCAGAACATACTTGAAACAGTTCCATTCACTCGAAACAAATCTGAGGAGCTTCTAAATCATCCTATCAATTGTAATAATTAATAGATTTGACAGCATAAATAACTTGCAGGTCCATGCATCAAGGTCCTTTGTCTCGTCCGAATCGGGTAATTGTTTATGCATTAGTTGTCAAATTAGATCTGAGACTTCCGTAGATCTTAACTCCAATGATTTTTTTTTTCTTAGAGTTGACGATCTATCATATTGTTTTATGATTAACATAAAACTGATCTGAATCACAGACCATCACTTATAATTGTTCCAATCAACTATATAAGATGTCAAGTTTCCTGTTAAAGTAGCTTGCAATTTCCAACACCATTAATCATTATATTCTCATTATCACACAACAAAAACAAATCTCTTTCAACAATGTCTGCTCAAATCGAATCCCAAATCCTAAAGTCCGCTTCCTCTAACCACCGTGGTGTTCAAACCGTTGATGGTGGTAGCTTACACTTAAAGGCTTCCGGTTTATGTGGTTTCATGTAAATTATGGAACACTTTAAAGAAAAAAACGTTCTTGTACCGTCTTAGCTGGTTCAGCTCATCAATTAATGGTCCGCTGCTTGATTCCGGTTTTGAATTATTTATCTTTATATATTATCAAATGCAATATACTAGTTGGTTTCTTATTATTACATCTGAACCATTGTACAGTTTAAGTCTAAAGTCTTAACTAGCTAAATACAGTGGCCCTGCCATCTTGGTCACCTGACCCGAACTGTAGAATCGCGAATTTTATTTTCCTATCTAGTGCGTCAAGCGCGCGCCATATGAATCACCGTGAAATTAAGGCCTGCTAGGCTGCTAGGGTCTTTGAAGAGTCAGCTGAAAGATCTACAACTTACCTTCAATCTGATCAATGACTTTTTGAAACTTAATCTGATTAGGCTATCTCAGCGCCAAATATTAAATCATAATAACACTATACGCCACACACTCCGCATAGGATTCAATTGCACAAACATGTCGATATTCTTCACTCCTCAGAAAGCTCCTGCTCGTTTAACACAGAGTACCCATTTGATATCAGGTATCCCTGTGACGTTACATTATAACTCAGTTCTCTCTAATCCGATTGACGCGAGTTTAGTCAATGATTCCAGAAAGTTAAAGATCTTGATCCTATTACACGGGTTAAGTCAAGACGAAGAGCGTATGAGTAAAGTTCTAGCCGAGACCGTTCTCTATGGGTATTATCCTCTGGCTGTTGATTTCGCTTGTGATTTTGATGATGCTGAATCTACGGTTTCATCATCAGGGAATTCCCCTGAGGTTAAAACGGAAGTTGAACCTTTGGCCATTGTCACTTTTGACCATAGAAACCACGGGAAGCGTATTTTTGATAAGACGCATAACAGAGATTGGGCTCACGGCAACGATACGCATGCTTTGGATTTGTTCGGGTTCATCGATGGTGCCGTTGCTGATTTGAAATTGATCAGAGAGTTCCTACCTTTGCATTTCCCCATCTTGGATCAGTTCAAAGTGGATTGGTTGATCAGTGGTGTGTCCATGGGTGCTCATACCGTTATCAGATTCGCCACCCAGTACCCTGATCTATGTGACGGTGTGATTCCGATCGTTGGTGGGTTTGATTTGACGTCTTTGCTAGTTAACAGAATGAACGGTAAGGGCGTTGAGGGGACAAGTGGACTTTGCTATGAAGAAGTGGTTGAGCTGGGGTTGGACCAAGCCAAGTTCCCTAAGGCGTTGTTTGATAAGATCAGTAAAGACGATGGGAAAGTGCATCACGACTACGACACAAAGACGGGTAAAGTGCGTACTTTGGCGCTATTTGGTGAAGACGATGAAGTTGTTATCAGTAAGTTCAGTGAGAGATTCTTGAGAAAACACGGTATCAAAATGGTTCAGAGAGAATCTGCGGAGAGAGGTGCTCATTTCACCGCTGTGACTTACCCTGGCATTAAACATCAAGTCAGCGAGGAGATGGTTGAAGATTTGACCAGATGGATCGTGGAGTTTTAGAGACGAATTATAGAACAGAAATTTATAAATTATACCATACAAAATCCATACAACCAAATTATCAGCTTCAAAAGCTCAAATTCTCCAAAGTTCTTGTCAGCTTAGCAGCACCAACGAAACTTTGATCCCCCTCTAGCCTCAACTTAGCTCTATTGGCCTCTAACCCTTCCAGAAGCATACAAGCCTTACAGATCTTGTTACTGGACAAGTATCCACACTTCTCGCAGGTGTTACCATCGACAAACCCAGCGCTTGTCAAAGACACTGACCCGTCTGATCTGATTTCCATCTCCGCTGGAACCTTACTGCCAGCTTTGGCGTTCTTTCTAAACTGTGTTCTCTGTTTCTTCGGCTTCAACACCAAGTTCTCCCCTGAATGAATGATATCCAGGATACAAGAAGGTCTGATAGCTTCCAAGTTCTTCATCAATTCTCTCGCGGTACCTCTGAACGCCTCGGGGGCATAAGAACACTCTGTGGAGAAGTAGTCGAGCTTCTTATAGTGGGCATACAGCACGATTTCCTTCTGATACGAATATTTGAAAGGCTTGGATCTCTTAACAGGGCTCCCCTTGGACTCCGTCATAATAGCCGTTGACTTCTCCAATCTAGCGACATCACCCCTCAACAAGTTCATCAACACCGTCTCAGCCATGTCATCTGCATTGTGCCCCGTCACGACATGGCTGATTCCAAGCTTCATCGCACCACGGTCCAGAGCTTGACGACGGAACACACCACAGTAAGTACAAGAGTTCCTTATCCCTGCACAGGCAACAATCTCATCCATGGTCCAATCGTATAGATCTCTGTAGCTGACAATTTCCAGCGGTAAGTCGTACTGAACCTGGTTTCTCTTGACAGTTGCTAGAGAGTCGTCACGATACCCAATGATCCCTTCATCGATGGACAAGAGAACAATCTCCAGTCCGTAATTGTATCTCTCATTCAATAGTTTCATAATGTAAGCCAGCACCGTTGAGTCCTTACCACCAGAGGCACCAACGGCTACTTTTTCACCGGGATGGAATAGATTGGCATTTGTTATCGTGTTATGGATCTCTGTTTCGAAAACTTCATAAAAGCATTCTTTACAAATTTTTTGTAAATTTTTAGGTCTTTTAATTTGAGCCTTACGAGAATGACAATGTTCACAAAGTTGAGAGAGTTTCGGTTTGGTTTCAGCTTGAGGCTGCCCATATGGTGATGGTGTTGTTATCGTCATAGTGTTTTTTTTTTTTAGTTGGTTTTAAGACAAAGGAGTTGAACTGGGGTAAAAATAGGGGGCTTTAGGGTAAGGTATTCACCAATTTATCTCTAATCATGAACTCATCTCTACTGCCAAATATTTTCTTGACCAGCTTGTAAGTTGTCGCGCTTTTGGCCTCCCATGAACTTTTCTTCTTTCTAGTAATTTAGCCACATGCATGATCATACATGTCCTCGCATATGTCCGAAGTCTACAGATAATTCGAATTTCTGGAATCGGATATAAACCGCACTCTTTCAATGACGTATTTCCATTTTTGTTGTTGCTTTATCACGTGGTTTCGAAATTTTATAGAGACGTCGACTCTTGCTCTAGGAGTCTAGGCTCAGTTGTAGCTGCCAAGGTCTTTCAAAGCTTAAAAAAATAACAGGTTTGAAACTACGGTAATGCGGAATCGAGAAGTTAAGTTAAAGAAATGATAGAAAATCATTGGTTAATTATTCATACCTAGACTATTCAAAATCAGTCAGCAGCAGCAGCATAGATATCAACGCTAGCATCTTACTTGTCTTGTGGCGACTCTGTTTGTTAGCAGTGGTGACTGATCGATCCTCTTTATCATTTGATAATAAAGCCACCAGTCACTGAATCCAATCCCTTCAAACACTCGATACGTGAGATACAACTGGTATATCCACCCACGTATTTAGATGAGAGTGCAGCTCTGCCAGATTCTACAGCTCATTCACCATGACACAAGAAGTAGAGTTGTTCAACATGTTCAAGGAACAGTTACTACCCACGCAGAAGTGCAACTTACAGGACTTCATTACAACTACCAAAAGATATGTGAATTTTACAGAGGACTCACCTGCGGTCGCTGCCCACAGGGTACGTGCCTTAAGAGGAATCTCGATCCTTTCAGCTTGTCTGTCCATTGTGCCCACCGCTATTGCTTGCTATATTGGACTTGCTTGCAACCAACAAAAGATCAAGTTCAAGTATAAGCTGGTGCTCTTCTTGTTGATGGCTAACATTATCAAAGCTGTTTTTATCCTCATTATATCTGGCCTTCAAATAGTACAACCACCAAACGAAAACTTCGCTCCACAGACGGAAAATATATTGGGATTTTTCACAGCATTAACGATAGAAATGAATGATTTCGCCATCCTTACGTTTGCCTTTTATTCCTTAATCACAGTTTATTACCCAGACAATGGTGAAAAATGGTTGAATTCAAAGAGATATTACATTTACGCCGCTGTTTTGCTCATGGCTGTGCTCCTGGCCTCTTTAGGGTTCCTGGTTCCTGGTGGTTATGCCACTTTGCAGGTTTACGTCTATCTTCCACTTCATCCGCTTAGATTCAGACTTGGGCTGTCTTGGATACCCAGAGCCACTATCGCGCTTATCATACTGGTGATTTACCCTTACATTTACTTCTATGTCAGCTCTCAGTTGAAGAGATTAGAGTATGATATTGACACGCTTTGCCATCATGTAAGTGCTACTAGTGCCTCCACAGCAGTCACTGGAAGACGGTGGAGCAGCATTTACAGACTCGTCTCCTCCTGGATGAGCCGTACTGAACTAAACCCAGACGATCAGACTTTGATCAACGGCTCCCCCGCAGTGCTTGATTTAGGAGCACAGTTACAGCTAGATAACCATTTGAAATTGAAGAACAGATACAGATATCTCAGGAAACAACTAAAGGAGATCTTCATATATCCAGCTGCTTTCATCATCATTTGGTGCGTCCAAGCTTCTGCTTATGGCGTTGACGTGCAGGGAAAATCGAACTATCCGTTTGGGATAGTGTCTTCACTCTTCGCCACATTGAACGGGTTTGTTGACTCCTTGGTGTTCTTGTACATCGAGAAACCATGGCGGTTGACATATGCAAGATACGACCACTACCATCCACGAGATAAACAGAACTGGGCACAGACTAAGATCCCGAAATCGAGAATATTCTTCAGATTTCTCCCACTGTATCACATCCCAGAGGGTTATTTCGAGACGAGGCAGACCATGGAAGAACAACAAGAACTGCAGCAATTCACAATCCATCCTTCAGAGTACGGAGTGATTGAACCATCAACTCATGCACCAAATTCGGTTGACCATTTAGACGGATCCATCAATGAATTAGGCTGTTCCATGGCCACAGATGCTAGAAGTGAAATTGGTACTGTGAAATCTTCATCAAGTGTCAATGAAGGAAATCAACCAGTCCCACTTAATCCCCTTCCTCGCACTCCTTCAAGGACGCATAGACGAAGTCGTACTTCTAGACGTGATGCAACAGATACTGTTACTGCGGATGGTATGAACCTTTTTGAGATGTTAACACAGGGTCCATAATCAGAGGTGAGGTTATAATATATGGGGGAAATGACATAGATCTTGTGTAAATAACCATTAAAGACGTAATATTCGCCCTCCATAAGTCCTCAATTTGAATTCGCTCGAAGAAGTTGATCTGTAGACATATGCGCCTATCTGCAGAAGTGTGCAGTATTGGGTTCCATTTGTCGTGCTTTCCCTGAAAGTGAGCAACAGATTAACACTCAATAAATCCTAGAGAATAGATCATAAATACTTCCTGGCTCATTCATCAATGATCTACGATCAAAGATATTTGTAGAAACTCTCTTATATCTAATTTGCTTTGAATTATACCTGCGTGTATAATAATTGCGGGCCAATGCCAAGCATAAACTGAACCATGAGCGTAATGCCGAATCTTCAACAAGTGGAAGTTATCCCTCTCTTTCTTTCTTTCTTTCTTTCTTTCTAAATAAAGTTCGAGATTTAAAGAAGATTAAGGTAACAGTAGCCAACACGAAGTATCAACAATCAATTATCAATGAATTAGTTTAGAGTTTTTCAGTTAAAGAGAGAAACTTATAACAGTACACTACGAATCATGTCCCTGACACCTGTACAATTATGCGTACCACATGTTCATAATTACAAAGTACAAGAGTTGGTACATCCATGCGTTATTAGGACACCTTACATATAAAAATGGTTCCTATTGCCGGGCGCTTGGCGGGCTAAGCTGGGAAGAAAAAGGAAATTTTGTCAATTTTCCACACTTCTCAGCGAATTTATCAACGGAAATACACTGGACTTTCCCACCAAGTACTTCGGGAAAGGTTCAAAATTTGGTTCAATGCGCGAAAATTCAAGAAATCTAAAGTTTTAAATTTCCAAAACCATTTTCATTTTGAAGAAATTATTAAATACGTTTTGCATCCTAGTCCCTATTTCAACAAGGCTTGTAATTACTTTTAACTCAGCCTTTTATTCCATTCGGTACTACTGAAGACCAGCTGATACACACACAGACTTCATAATCAACATCAACCATCGCTAAACTTCAACAGATTTAGAATCGTGTCATCACAGAAACCAAATACCACAGATTCTTTCCCTCCTTCTTTCCACATTCATCTCTTGTCATATATTCTCACTACATTCTACTTCTGACGCCACCAAAACTACCATTACCCCACTCTCCACGCCACAGACGCATGAGCACAACCTTAAGGAGCCAGCAATAATGTTTGAACTATACGAAAGGGTAGACTATTTGGCTCCATCACAGCATGAAGTGTTTGTTCTTCGGGTTCTAACGACTGTTTCATGTTCCATGGCGTTAATCGCGTGCCTTTCGATGTTCTATGTCTACTTCGCCATGCATCATCGCTCGTTGAAACTCAGACATCGTCTCATTACGTTTCTTATATTCTTTGATCTCATGAGAGCCATCGCTATCATTCTGTACCCGATTTTGGCGTTTTGCAAACATGATATCGATGATAACAGGTACGCGGTGAACTTCCTGGGGTTCTTCACGGCCATGTCTTTCGAAGGTGGGGACTTGGCCATCTTGTCCTTTGCTTTGTACTCGTTGATCACGATTTATTACCCAAACGATGGGAAACGGTGGCTGAGTTCCAAGCGTTATTTCATCTACATTGCCTCTTTCATCATTCCTTTGGTTCTGGCAGTATTGCCCTTTGTCGGTGAAGGGTACATCTCAACACAGGTGTATTGCTACCTGCCTTATTCGCCGCTATGGTACCGTATGGCGTTGAGTTGGGGGCCAAGATATTTCATCATGGTTGCCATCTCCATCATTTATTTCTTGATCTATTACTATGTCAGATCCCAGCTGAAGAAACTTGAACACGAAGTCAGCTTCAAAGTGATGGATGTCTCTGGGACCACGGGGCAGCCAGATGCAGACTCCGTCAATGGGTCGTATCCTATCCATGCTAATTGGTTTGAAAAGCTTAGTAACAAAGTGCTGAAGATCGAACCAGAACAAGACCAGGAAACTGTTAATCAGACTGTCTCCTCTGTGACCAACACTGAAGAAAGGGAAACAGAAGTGCCAGTAGAGACGCTGTTCTCTTTAAACCATTTCGATATCAACCGTCAACTTCAGATCAACAACCAAATCAGATTGAAAAACAGATACAAATTGATCTCAAGACAGATGGCCGAGATCTTTCTCTACCCAACCGCATACTTCCTAATCTGGATCTTCCCAATGATAGCACAGTCCTTGACTATGGAGGTAAACAAGAAATCATATGTTATTAGTGTGCTAACAGCCCTGTCTGTTCCTTTCTGTGGTCTTGTTGACACTTTGGTGTTCTTCTATCGTGAAAGACCATGGCAGTTCACATATGAATACTACGATCAGTGCCATAAACATGATCGTCTGAACTATCATGACTTGGTGATACCCAACTGGAGAATCGCCTTGAGAAAGTTACCCTTGTATCATATCCCTGAAGAATATTTCAAAGTTAAAACAGCTCAAGAATCTCAAAAAGCACTGAACACGATGAAGGTGTATTGTTCCAGAATGTTGAAAGGCAAAGACACGACTCGGATCACCGAGTCTTATGTCCATGGGTTCTCCTCTTCCGGGCTGGTTTCGGATATTGGTGAACATGAGAGTGAACAGGAGTTGGATTTAGGGTTGTCAAGAATTGAAGATGAATATTATGATGAGGAGATTGATTTCATGGATATTTTAAGAAATGGCCCTGGTGGTCATAACGATTCCAGTTGAGTTCAGGAGTCAGTCTGTCTGTTAGATTGGTTATAATTAGAGTTAATTAATTAAAAAAAATGCATGTTTGTTTTGTTCGTTTGTTTGTTATATCGTTACTCCTAGTTGGCCTCTTAATTAAAGATGCTTATATGGTCTTGCTAGGTCACGTGTCTTTACTCTAGGGCAAATAACTAAGGCTCGTTATTTGCACCGTCATGCAGGAGCATGTTCGATAATCTTCTGGAATCTTCTAAATGGCGCATAAACTTGACACGAAAACGGCCGGATAGGATAAATTGTATGATAGATCAACGAAATATAAAATATTAAAGAAAGAACCCCTCTTTGCGCCAAAGGACAGTACAGGATGTTGAAGATGGTGCAGTACTAATACGTCTAATCAACCCACAATGAACACAACCTGCACAACCACTACAATGAACACACCCACGAACAAGAGATCATTCACGCCGTCAGTGGATGAAATCAGACAATATAACGTGAAAAGATGTAAATTGTTCTCAAGCTTTGGATCTTTATCATTAGACGGTACAAGGAACTCCTCCAGTAACTCATCATTAGAAGATATAACCATCTCAGATCAATACCCCCGCTCCAAGAAGCGTTCATCAAACGTGGAGATCATTGATGATATCGATGAATACCTAATACAAAACCAAACAGATGAGGAGATCATTTCTTCAAATAAACAATACTTCGTTGACCTCCCACAGGTGAATCAACGCTCATACCTATCCACACAATCAAGCAACTGGGCAGATCAATTCTCCTCCAGAGCATATCAAAGCTGGATCCCTGTGAAATACGTTGACCCGTGGGTTAACGTTTATAAACATTGGAGACTTTGGTACGTTAAAAACAAGCGATTCTTCCAGTTTGATCCCTCACAGCACAATGAGGCAAATAACTACACACACTTGCCTAACTTCAATTATCAACGGTACAACACTTATGCTACCCAATCAATGCCGAAAGTGTACGAACTCTCCAGAGACGATGATCAAGATATGCAGATAGATGATGAACATGGTACCACTGAGGACTATACACGGTACGACTACGACTATGATCAAGTTGTGAGTAACGGTATAGTGGAGGAACCAATGGAGGAGTATAACCCTGATGATCATTACCCAAGGTTTAAAACCCCTCAGGGCCCAATAAGAAGAGATATTGGGTTTAATGGGTTTGGGGGACGTCGTGCTGAAGAGGGAAAGTTTAACGGTGATGGGAGATTCTATGAGATTGATGATGATGGTGATTGCATGGACGTTGATATGGATATATAGAAGAGAAGTATATAGATATTTGTATCCCTGGCGTCTACTTTATGAAACTAATGAACAAAAAATACACACATTTGCATA
>JAKTWX010000031.1:0-25120 GCA_030582275.1 Waltiozyma pijperi
ACGTGTGGCTTGTAGTTCTTGGAGTCTTTGGATTGGATTTTAAGATACTTTTTTAACTTGTGGATTCTTCTGGTGACAGTGATACGTTGTTTCTTAAAGTCTTCAGAGGCCTGCAAGAAAGCAGTACTTCTAGCACCAAAAGTAAGTGATAATGGTGAATCTGAGCTCATTTCTGCACTTATGAGAAGTAATCTATTGAAAAGAGGTGAGCAATGGTCAGAAGTAAATTAATAAACCGAATATTAATGTTGTTCTCACAGCTTATCGATTTTTCCAATCCTTCAATTTGACCGCCGACATCCGAATTTTTCAGAAGATGTGGCTTGCAGCGGCGCGATTGACATAGTGGTAAACATCCGGACACTGTTAAAGACCCGGATCGCCCGCAGCCAAATGGCAGATTGATCAACGCGAAACGGTTCAAGGCCAAGCTGTCAACTTCGGCGGTTAATCAAACTAGGTGATCTAATATTTCACTACAAAGCTAGTGATCTATTGAGCGATCCCTATACCAATTATTGAGATAGATCGTGTCCGAGTGTAAATAGTGGCCCTGTATTGAAAGTTGTGAAGTGAGATCTTACGTCAAGGATTCAGATATCATCAATGAAGAGCCAAATAACATCACTCCTGATCTGTGTAACAGGTATCTACATCTCATTCTTAACATGGGGTATCCTTCAGGAACAGATCACCAAACAGACTTTTGCTGATTCACAACATTTCCACTATCCTTTATTCATGAACCTTGTTCAAAGTCTTCTCTGTACCATAGTAGGATACATTTATCTTCTCATAACAGGTAGCCCAACAGATGAATCCACGTCATTGTTCAATTGGACTTTGTTCAAATCTCTTTTGATCGTCGCTATTACTCAATCGTTGTCCTCTCCCCTAGGCTTAACGTCTGTTGAATACGTGGATTACTTACTATACACATTGGCCAAATCCTGTAAGTTGATCCCTGTCATGATGGTTTCTATTCTTTGGTATGGTACAAAGTTCCCATTGTACAAGTATGCAGTTGCTGGTACTGTTACGCTTGGCGTTGTTGCTTTCACATTATGCGGAAAGAAGAAGCAATCAATGAACTCCACTGGTACAAGCTGGAACACATTAATTGGGTTATTGCTATTAGGCTCCTCTTTATTTCTTGATGGGCTAACTAATGCTACACAGGATCAATTATTCAAGAAACATAAGAAGTTGAGCGGTGTCCACTTAATGATTTATTTGAATTTTGTCTCTTTAGGGTTGACTTTCGTTTATTCCACCATCTTCACATCTCAACTTACTGGCTCAATGGCATTTATTCATTCTCATCCTATCATCCTCAAAGAAATCATCCTATATGGGTTATGCGGCGCGGTTGGCCAATTATTTATTTTCTACACCTTAGCTAAGTTTGGATCTATCGTGTTGATCACCGTCACAGTCACTAGAAAGATGATCTCAATGTTGTTAAGTGTGTTTCTATTTGGTCATAACTTGACATTGGGTCAATGGTGTGGTCTAGGATTGGTGTTCGGTGGGATTGGTTTTGAAGCTTGGTATAAGTTGAACAGCGGGAAACAGCCAGTACAAGAGAAGAAACAGAAATAATAATTAATAGTGTATAGTTTTAAACTACAATATTGTAGATAGATGACTATCAGTTCTCATAGTTGTTATAGGAAAAGAAGTTCATTTAAAATATATAAAATTAGTGATCGAAGAGTAAAAATCGTTATTTAAATAAGGGACCAACTGATATCAGAGTAGTGCACCTCTCAATATACCGGGAAGACACTTTAATGATTGACGAGCTGACAATAAATAGTTTCAGAAAATGGCGAGAGTATGAACAGTGGAACAAACATTTACCTTTTAAGCCCAAGCACAACCGAATCTTTTGTTAGTGAAAAGAATACCGGCATCAACACCGTTGATTTCAAAGTTTGGAGCAGCAGAGGCAGAGGCAGAAGCAGAGGCGGAAGTTTGAGATTGCATTTTTGATAGATGTTTTAGATGATTATAAGATAATAGAGACAATTTTGAACTGATCTGTGTTTGGAAGCAGAAGAAGAGGAAAAGGGGAAACTTCTTTGATATTTATATCTAAGAGACATGTCCACCCTCCCAGTCTTTCCTGTTTCGAAGTGGTTTCAACTAGTGATATATCTCTTGGCAGGTATCAAAACTGTTTGTTTGATATCTTCCTCAGGAGCCAGATATAATAGTGTTCCGAGTAATTGACAGCTGTGAAAGGACGTAATTTCATGTGAATGAATAACACAATGTACGTCATTTACTCAAAGCGGACATATGGGGCTCAGTAGTGAGCACTATTTTGAAATTTAAATTAGATTTCAGATCTGAAAACAATACAATTGGTAATATGCACACTGAAGATCCATAAGATCATCAATTTACAATTAGGCTCCAACCATGTATTAAGGAATTATTTGTGTTAGATATCCGTTTTGGTTCCTTATTTAACCTCTCTCTGGATTCCGCGAAATTTCCTCTTTGGGTCGAAACAAAGGAGCTTGAGACTTCGGAGAATCGTTTCAGAATTCAAAGGGGATTGAGAGAACAAATATGATTATTTGAAGAGCGTGGACGACAGCTACAAGTGCAAATCAATTGAAACTCTGAGATCTTTAGCTGATGATATCTTGATTAAATTCCAGATCAGGTCAGTTATTATACATAACACATAACCTTTTTGGATTTCCGGAAATCCATGAATTACCCGATTTGTACATTTTTGCCATTCTGTCACTTTTCTACGGCTAAGTTAACAACCGATACGCGCATAGTCAGTAACATCATTAATCAAGGGAGAAGACCAACCAACCGTCACAGTTTAATGGACATGTTGCGCACAGACCGTAAAATGAACCCCTTACAAAAACCATCCATTGTTCCTGAAGATGTTCGTGCTCAAATGTTTTTCAATAGATTCCAGGATATTTTCAACAGTGCATACGATGAACAAGTTGATGAGCTTGGTAGACCCAGAGATGGCACTGGGTCCTTACCAGGGGGAATTCATACCAGCGCTGAACTTATGAGGAGATTAAGGATCTTTTATTAATTAAGAGAGTATATTAATATTTGAAGTTTCTTATTTTAAATACTGTTATTTTAAATACTAGTACTGATCATTATATTTTATGGTGTAGGGACAGGGAAATTAATTCCGGGCCAATGCGGCCTCGATCACGTGCGGATCCCGCCACCGGAAGTTTGCGAGACGTAGGAAATAGTAAAGAAGGCAATTCCATAATATTAATAATTAAGGCTCCGTTCATGAGAAATATTCTGTAATCTACTTATAGTTTATAAAGACTCACAGTTTGCAATAGCTTTATCCAGTCATTATAAATGAGACATGTCCTCTGTTACAACCGAATCTGAGCAGCCAGACAACTGCTGGATTTGCCTAGACTCAAGCACAACCAATAAGAAAACAAATCCGTTAATACAATGCTGTGATTGCAACTTATACGCACATAAGAAATGTATTTTAAACTGGGCTTCTTCCGTTAGCTTACAACACGTACAAGATCAAGGCGAGAACACAATTGCAGCAGATACCAATGAGAACATACCAGGATTCTTATCCCTTAGTACACTGGGAGTCAACTCATCCTTTTTTTCAGACGGTGTAGCAACAAATCCATTCACAAATTCTGCTTCTTCATGGTTCACATATACCAACCCAGCTTTACACTGTCCACAATGTCGCACGCCAATGCTATTCTCACAAAAACCTTCACTCCTTCTTTCTCTCAATAATGTTGTTCGTCAAGTGGGCAGACTAGGCATGAAATATGGACTTCTGACATACATTGGTTCTGGAGCTTTAGCCACTTTGATCACCACAGGGATTGCCACTATGACCAGTATAGGGTTTGGATTGATATGGCAACAGTTGGCTCCTCAGTCTGTGATTTTAAAAATCTTAGGTATTACCGGGGTTAACACTTTTGATAAAGCACTCGATAGGGGGAAGATCGGTCTCTCAGATTTAGGTTTGATCGCTGGAGCTCCTTTATATTTGTTAGGGTTAAGAGGTGGTCACTACTCCCGTGGTGGAAGTGAAGGATTACATCCAGTCTTAGGGTTCTCTGCATTGTACCCATTGTTGTTTTATGTCAAGGATGCTACTGTTTTGTCTTCTTGGGGAACACTATACGCTTCTAAAGATCCAAGAAACTGGTTATTGTACGTTGATCCATTGTCATTCATTTATGACGTCTGCTACAGCTTGACTCTGAATCGTCTCTATTATCGTTGGTGCCTCACAGTGAAGCCTTGGTATATTAAGAACCGTCTAACGAAGGAGGAAGTGACAATAATTGAAGAAGAAGATGCCGAATTGACAGAATTACAAGAATTACGTTATCAACGAGAAGAATCAGAAAATCAGAGTACCCTGAAACGATTGAGGAATTTCATCATCCCAAAAGTAACGAAAAGGGAGAGACAGTTATTGAACAACAGATCAGAACGCGAGCAAAATTCTATTTTCAAACAAGATTATACGTCTCCTTTCATCCAAGATTCCCCACTTCTTACACTTCTGACCACGTTAACTTGGCCAACTCTGGGATCCCTCTTGAACCAAAATGTCCTCTCTCGATTCTCGTTTATTCGCAGCTTTCTCAACGCACAATCAAACACACCAGATGAAGCCACATATCTTGGGAATTTAATTGCCTGTTGTGGTGTCGTTCTTTTGAAAGATTTGGTCAATTTGGGGTTGGTTTATCTGAAGTATCGCCAGCTAAGAGACATCGATATCGTCGAAGCTAAGAACTTCACTGCAGAAAATGGCTTCAAGCTCACTGTCAGGAGAGAAAACGACGATAGAGAGCAAGTTGTCGACAATGATCCTGAGCCTCACATTCATGATGGTGATGTTGTCGATGCCGTCCCTGCTGACAATATTGCTCCAAATATCGGCACTCCTTCTACCTCAGATCGAGAGTTTCTCGACAGACTTTTCAATATCGGAGGTACATTATTAAATGAGTCTGACATGGAGTACATGGGTGCACAGGCTCTTGCTCGATTTCATGCACCAACGGAAGAGTCTCGACTACGCCAAGCGGCTAATAACGTTGAATAGATCCCATTCGTATCAGCTATCCTTTAAGTCTATGTATATAACAATAACAATAACACAACGATATGATATGAAGTACAAAATATGGCTTCAAAAAAGATCATTATAATAGGATGAATATACACCATTTTTTCGGCTTGTAAACTAAATCAGTCCTTCCTAGTGTTGTCCATACCAGGTGGACCTGATAGTCCAGGGGGTCCAGACAATCCTGGAGGTGCGTTTAGGCCAGGAGGAGCAGAGAGACCAGGAGGAGCATTCAAACCAGGAGGAGCTGGAGATTCAGATTTGATGAATGGAGACGATAAACCTGGAGGCATATCAAGACCAGGTGGTAGAGCCATTGAGATTGGTGGCGTTTGATTTAAGCCTGGAGGTAATGGAGAAAGCACAGGATTGGCTGGTTGAGTGATTGTGTCTCGTGGTTCGATGCCTCTTCTTTTGTGTGATGGCTCTTCCGATCTGCTTTGTGATTGGAAATTCTGCTGCTGTGCCTGTGCTTGTGACTGTGTGAAGCTGCTTAACATCTTGTCGAATTCCTGCTGGACATTGATACCGCCCGGCATTTGAGTTCCCAGCTTACAGTCTCTGGCAAAGTGGCCGACACTACCACATTTCTTACAAACAACCTTACTGGAGTAGTTGTCTCTATCAGGACATTCCCATCTCTTGTGCCCCCTTAAGCCACAGACGTTACAAGGTCTGTCATCGTCCTCCCTCAAAGTACCGTTCAATTCCGCCAAGTCACGTAACTGGGATCTTTTCAAATCGTTCTGGCCTTCTGGCGTATTAATGGCTCTGTCAACGATATCTTTACAGACCTCAATACCCTTCTCCAATCTTTCTTCATCTTCTGCCGTTATGAGACAATGTAATGGATCATCAAGATTCATCTTGGCGTTTTGTTCTTTCGTACCTTTACCCTCCTTAACCGAACCTTTCCCTCTGATAGCAATCTTTGCACCAGATTTCTCGATCAATTGGTTCAAGGTACGACCTCTTGGACCTAAAAGAAGACCAATGAAATTTATCTCTGGGTGCTCTTTCACCGGGATAACGTACTTGTAAATCAATGCCTTAGGTCTTCGATAGTCTGTAGGGGCAACGTAGTGTGGGACTAATCTGACGGCAATATCGATAAGCTTGTGTCTTTCGTCGTCCAAGTCCTTCTTGTATAATAACTCTCGAGTGTTGGTTCTTCTACCACGGGCATCGTAAACTGGAGGAGGGGAAGGAGATCTTGACAATCTTATAGGTGGGACTAAGTCGTTATTGAGGATCATCTGTGTGATTTCTTCAATTCTGTAAATGATTTGGTATGATTCCAACTGCTCTGGTGTCAAGGCAACATCTATGGCTGTTGGTAGGTTTATGAAAGATTTGATCTTGTTCTGTCTGGCGGATGTCCAGCGGGATTCTCGAGTCAATGTACGACCTCTGGTGGGCAGGTCCTCTTCGTCTGTATCGAGCTTTCTCTTTAATGAGTATTGAGACATGTTTGTTGTGCTCTATTAATGTTAAGAAAGTGAATTGAGGACTGTCAAGAATAAAGATGTTTAATAATTGAATCTGTGTTTGCCCTAGCTGCTCATTTGTTTGTCTCTATAAAATTTCGATGGCAAACGTGTTCGCGCGTACTTTTGTCTGGCGGCTTCTTGTCCTTCCTTCAAATGTATACGATTCTTCTACTATTTTACTTGAAAAATGTCAAAAGGCATTCTGAAATACTTCAGTATGGAATACAATATAAGTGGGATCTACAATTTGTGCGGCCGTTCAATGAAGTAGTTGCCATAGCAAAAGAGAGCGCTCCGCTTCCCCACAGCGGTTACCCGCTTAAAACCTTCCCGTAACTGCAACCTGCGCGTACAAATCTGAAAAAATGCTGAATTTTTCCATTTTTTAACAAACACTCAACGTACGAAAGATAACAAATCTGTTTCAAGATCCTTATGTTAAAAATACAAATCATCCCAGATATGCCTCTTTCTCTTTGAGGAAGAAAACCTGAGTTTGGCCGCCAGCTATTTTATAGCTTGTTATTTACTACTAATAACCGATATCCCAACTCTTGAGTCTCGTTCTGAGAAACATCTTTGGGCAAACCAGGGTATCTTTGATGGGTCGTGAAAGATAGAAAAGTGCACCATAGTACGTCGAATTCGCTTGTTTCATTCTATGTTACAAAACACCGGTTCGGAGTCTCCAAGATCACTTACATCAGTACTGCTATACCCTGTGTATTGTTGTTTAGAAAGGTACAATTCGTTGTCCAACCAGGTTAACAAAAAATTGCATGTAGGCACGAAAGAGGTCACGTGATGCGACGCGTAGGAAGTTTGAACTAAATTTGAACGCTCAGATTATCATTAGATCTGGGCGGCTGATTAGAGATTTGTCACAAAAGCAAGGATTTTTTTGAAGGAAGCTTCCTGATTTCTGCTTATCAGATGTATATCTCCTTGCTTTCCATGATTATACAGAAGACGTCTTGCTCTTTGATATCAACAGTGATCAAATCATAATGAGCCTGAACATCCAACCACCCACAGACTCATTCCAGTTTCTGATATACAAGATTACAGATAATAGATATGTTTCACTGATAAGGAGCTCAATCCTCAAAATTATCTCTGGCTTACTTGGAGGTGTCATATTTTCCATATCCTTAGTCATCATTTCAACTTTCAAAGTGAAGAACTTCATTGATTCAAGCTTTGATGCTGCCAATAAGATCGTCTCCACTGTCTTGTCCTTTAACTTGATTGGCCTTCTGGCGCTGCTTGATGTCTTCACCCACGTTAAACAATCTGTTGAATATTCCAAGATTGAAAGGATAGAGTACTCCAGATTAGACGAGTTGTTCTGGAAGAAAGGAGCTACATTGAAGCTTGGTGACAACTATCAAACCTTGGTAGTGGTACCACCAAAGCTGTCTGCTTACATTCAGGAGAGCTCCACAAACTCCCTTGAAAACGCAGGTGGATTTGAAATTATCCATGACAACACACTTGAAAATGAGCCAGACATCAACGACATCAAATCGAATATCAGTGCAGCTTTTGCTCCTTCCCCTAGACTCAAGTCTTTCTTCACCAGAAACGACGAGAAGAAGCATTGGTGGAGAAGAGAGTCCAAACAATCACCTCAACCTGCCAGCAAATCAGATATCGTCAGATCGCAAGACAGCCCTATGTTTGATAGAAAGCACTACACTGGTCCAGACATCGAAGAAGACTGCAGAGATGAGTTTGGAATCCCATACTATGATTTGAATAGACCGGATGCTGATGTGGGTCATCAGATTGATGTGTTTTCTCTTCTCTCAAATAAAACAGGAAGGCCTGCAACTGCAAAAGGGCTCAAATCATCTCCAGGGAGTGCTAACTCTGTCTCTGATATAGAAGGTGGGTCGGTCAAAGAGAGAGCTAAAATTTTAGAGAAGAAGATTGATTTCACCAACAGGGAATTTCTCCTTAAATGCGGAGTTACAAAGGACAAAGATTTGAACAATAAATCTCTTAGTTTCTCACCTGACAAATCCAATAAGCTGAAATCCAAAGCAAACAAGCTCAAGATGTTACTCCAACTGAACAGTAACCCAGAATTTGCCAATAATATTTCAGAAAATGTTTTAAAGGGAGCATTGAATGCTTCTTCAAAAACAAAGGGACTACCAACCTCTCCAAATGCAACGGGAATCAATTTATTGACATTCAGCAACTCCAACAAAGAGAATGTTTTTGATTAGGATCTCTGTGTTTGCCAATAATCATCACAGATGGTCAGTTTTTTAACATTGATTTTAGATACCCAGTTCTAACCAGCTAGCGTAAGACAGTCTATAAATTATAAGATCATTAACTATAACAGCCTGGATTTTATAGTTGAAATATTCAATTATAACATAATATATTTATTCATTTAGTTGCTGGAAGAACCTCTCTAATTAGAGAAAAGATTTAACCCAACTCTTCATTGTTAACAGAGTGATCTAACCCTGGGTAAGTCTCATAGTGGTACTTCTTGTAGCCCAATTTTTCCTTGAAGAAGGCACTGCCCTTGTCACCAGATTCATTGTTAACGATTGGATCTGAGAGACCTTGACCATGGAAGACAGGAGTCTCTAAGTTGATTGAATTGTATCTAACTGGATCACTGATAAGTTCAAGGAATTGAACAATAGGAGCACTCAAAGGAATAAACCCACCAATTTTGAAATCAAGAGTAGTCAAAGCACCTAAAGAAACAGCACCACCTTGAGAGAAACCACCAAGGATGATTCTTTCAGGACTAACGCCATTATCAATCTGTTCTTTAATCAATTGTTTAGCAACATCAACAGATTTCAAATATCCTTCAAAATCATGCTTAGTACCAGCTCCACCAAATTGATAAATGTTAAACCAGGAAGGCATTTCATAGTTATTATTCACAGCAACAGGAACAACAGGAGCGTTAGGGAAAATAAAATTAATATGATCAAATTCAGAAGAACGACGAGCTAAATCACTAAGAAATTTCCAACCATGACCTGTATCACCAAGCCCATGAATGAAGATTATAGAAGCGGTTGGTTTCACCGTACGAGATGGGATACGTAATGCCGAGATGGCTGACATTGTGGCTATTGATGGATTGTGGGATGGATTGACGAGAGGAAGTTTAGTATGTGGATGGGAAGAAGAGTTGTCGATTACTGCAAAAGGTTATCATTTTACCTGTCAAAACCATCCAATTGCAATCTACCAAATCTCGACACTTTTTTTGGTGTAAATTTCAACCTATGAAGACATGCAGCCGAAATTTCAAGATTTGTCCGAAAATTTCATCCCGCGAATGTCCCCAATATTACGTTAATTCGGACACATCAGATGTCAAATATACCAGGATGCTAGTAGTATCTTACTAATTATAAAGATTGGTGACATTTTCATCGGCCTTCTTCCATTTCTATCCATATCTATAAGACCCCAAACGTCCAACTATCAAACATGTCGAAAGAAGACATCACCACTGTTCAACACAATATCAACAATTATCTTCAGGGAATAGACGTTTCAAATGAAGTTCTTGAACCTGGTCTACTAGGAGGATATTTCACAACAGATAGCTCGATATTGATTCCAGAGCCTCAAATACCACTCAGAAATACAACGAAATCATCAAAGAAACGTTCGACAAACGGGTCCGAATCTTCAACTACTGCATCTCCTCAGAGTTCCCAACGATCAACACCAGTTAACCCTTACGCACATATACCAAATGTCCCCTCATTGCCATCACACTTGGATCCAAAGAAGACTTGTCCTTTCTGTCATAAGATCTTCACACATCATGGTTCCTTGGGTCGACATTTGGATAAGAAGAAAGGAACAGCGGAACATCCATTGGATGTAATCACGGAGATGAGAGCATTTGTTGCTAGGAAAGGTGACGTTGAAGCTATAAGACTCCGAAAGAAATCAAGATCGTTCAGATACAATTCCAAACAAGATGTTAAAGTTCGTAACAAGGAGCAAAGAAGAGTCAGAGAAAAGAAGCTTCGATTTAAAAAAATGGCCATTGCTGAATTCCTGAACTCTTTAGGCCAACCCGTTCTTCCTCCACATCCTTCTTTTCCTCGTTTGGTTTTATACTTTCTTTCTCCTGATCTATGGCCCCATGATCCACCCTCCCTGGAGACACATCGTTTACTCACCAGCTATCTCACTAAGAACTTCTCTGGATCAGACCTCGGTCGATTCCAGGACATTATCATCAAATTGAAGGCAGCCACGGATAATTGGCTAACTTTGAGTGATACCGTTAAGTTACAGATATGGACCAGAGAGTTGAGAAAAGCAGCCGAGGAAGCTTTAAGCGGTATCTCATTAGCTGAATTGTCTGATAGAGACCACTGGATCGACAAGAGAAGTGACACTTTGATGCATGAAGCTGATAGTAAAGAAGAAGAAGAAGCAGAGGAAGAAGAAGAAGAAGAAGAAGAGGATGGTGATGAAGATCTTGATAAATCCGATGAAGAGGATCCAGAAACCGAAGATGTGAGTGCCGCTGATGATGGTCATCCACATAATTCTGATGCTCAGAAACAAAAATCCACGGCCCCAAACTATAAATTTGAAGGTGTTGATCTGGCTGCGGTGGCAGGCATGGCCGTTGAGAGTTCCCAGGTGTCCTGAAACCTGCATATCTACAACGTTCGTCATTTTGTAATATTTCTCAATCTAATTAATATAAAATGATTTAATCTTATCTAATTGTCTTTATAAACCCCTGGACTGAGCTAATTTCCTTCAGAATGGTAGAACTTCTTGAAGATAAAGTTGACAAAAGCATACGTGTCAAACTTGATCAATCCCTTAAACAACTCGACACAATCCTTCTTTTCGAACTGATAGTCAAACAACAATTGATCCAAAGTTAACACCTCTTTATACCCATTCATGGCAATCTTTGAATTCTCATAACTCTTGGTAGAGATCTCAAACACACCAGCTTCGTTGGATTCAAACATGAAATCAACACGTGGGAAAGACAGCCCAGTGAAGAACGAACTGGAAGTCAAAGGATCTGTGTCCTTGATGATGAGAATCCCCTTTTCGTAGAGCTTCTTGTACGAATACTTGAAAGCCCCAAATCTAGGAACACGACCATCTCTTTTCAACTCACGTTCATAAAAATATTGCTTGGTGAAAGGAATGATTCTCTTACGGCGGGATGGTGATTTGGATTGCATATTTTCCATGGATTTGTCAATGAGAATAGCATAGTTTTGCAAATGATGGTTCAAAGAAAGTCCCTTGTCTCCTAATCTGATTATAGCATTCTCTGCCATTTGCAATTGTCTCTTACGTAGCTGTCTTTGATCATTCTTGGATTTGATATCGTTCGCAATGTCATTGATGATGGATTGATAAGCGGCGTCGAAAGAAGTCGAAAGCTTACCCAAGGATTGTAACTCCTGGATTCTTTGGATGGTGATCTGCTTCAAAGTGCTGTACGAGACCTTAGTTAAATCCCCCAACGATCCTTGACCTTCATTGACATAATCATTGACAGCTCTGCGGGATTGAATCTCCCTATTCTCCAAATCGATCAGTTGTTTGAACTTGAACTCATGGATGTGCTCAATAGGAGACTCTAGCAAATCTCTGAGATCCGTACACTCATCTTGGACCTGTATCAAATAGACAATACAACGTTTCAACTGCATGTTCAGGGCCTTGATTCTGATCTCGTCACTGTTTGGTTTGTACACGGACGGATTCAAAAGTAGCGTGTAATAACCGTTCAATTTGGATAGGTCTGGAGTAGAGAGAGATTGAATGGCAACTAGGACTTCTCTCAATGAGTCTGAGCGGTATGGAGCAACGCCATTGATTTCTCTTTGAATCACTTCACCGATAGAGATCATGTCCAGAATGTTCAAAGTCAAGTTAGGTCTGTTGTGGGCTGTCATATCGTCGTAGATAGTCATCTGGTACAGAGAATCAACATCGCCGATCTCGATCAAGGACTTGAGGAACTGAGCCGTGTCTTCAGTCTTGCTAATGATATGACGGTTCAAAGGTTGATGGTATGGGTCTTTGGACCCGAACGGTTTCATGATGAAAATCTGGGTTAGAAGTTTGTCCAAAGAATGAAGATTGGCTCTGTTCAATTTCGTGAGTCTCTCAGATTTGAAGAACTTGGTGAAGTGCTGTGGATTGAACATCAAATTGAAGAAACCCTTGGCAAAGACATAACCAGCATTCGAAAGATGTTCTTGGTCGACATAGTGAGGATACTTCTTGACAGAGACTTGATAAGCGGTCTTAGCTAAGATCTTGATGAATGCAGGAATAGACTCCATGGATTCTTCCAAAATATGGAAGATCTCGGAAGAATACCCACGCAACTGCTGAAGATTGTAGATGAACTGTTTCTCTGTGGATTGGTCAGAAATAGCATCATTCTCAGTGATTGAATCGTAAGAATAAGAAGAGCCATGTAATCTTTTGAAGATCACCACTGGATTAGCTTCGAAATCCACATCTTCGTCTTCGATTAGCACCTCCATTATCTCAGCGAAAGTGGATCTATGGAATGAGTTGGAGGAATCCATCACTAAAGTGTTGACCAATATGGTCCAATCCGCATCTTTGTCTCTCTGGAAATTATCAATGGATCCCGCCTTCATCACAGCGTCCTTGATCAAATTCTCCATCAACTTAATGAACAAATACTCTTCTCTTGTCGGTAGGCCATCAGATTTCAGACTGTTGAACACTTTCAAAACAATATTGATCCCGTTGGAGCTCAAATTGAGAAGCTTGGTCAAATAAGAAGGCTGTGTCTGTAACAAATAGAAGAGCTTTTCAAAGAGTTCAATCTTGGTCTTGGACTTATGGTTCAACGAGGACAAGTCGATGGTGGTGTAGGAGCCGGAGCTGTTTGGACCGGAAATGGATTTGTTCATTTGATGGACAACTTCATCGAACTCAATCTTATTCTTCTCCAAAAGAGCAATCTTCAAGTTCAATTGGTCGATGTGCTTCTCTAGACGCTCGTTAGACCCTGTCTTTTCGTTGATGAGTTCTTTCAATTGTGTCAATTTCACCTCCTCTTGCAGGTCAACCTCGTTATCAACCAACAAATAGGCAAACTTCTTGATCACAGACAACGGAGGATTAGGCATAGAGATCAATGATTTATAAGCAGTACCCAAGTATTTCCCACGGATGTAACTCTGGATCTTGATGATCTGTGGAAGAAATTGTTCGTAGTAAAGCAAGAGTTCACGGCGAGATTGACGATGGAGGTACCCACGGATGAGGGATTGTAAAGCTGTGACGTCTTCGGCGTAGAAATCGAAATTATCAAGAATCAAATCGTATGAATATCTTGTGATGACACCACGGATGTGTGCTTGTAGTCCGATCACTGAATCTGTTGCGTTATCTAAGCCAAGATTGATCCTAGAAACTTCATCCCTCGCTGCCTGACCTCTAACAACTGCAGAGAATTCATTCAACTTACCATCTTCGTCTTCCAGAGTGTCCAGAATATGGTTCAGTTTGTTTCTCAACAGACCACCTCTAATGATAGACTGTAGCTCCAGAATATCACACTCAAAATATCCTAACCCAGCAGTGGTCTGAGTGTATTGGTTTCTGACAGAATTCCCTCTGATGATAGATTGCAGGAGTAACACGGCGTCCTTCTCGGAGTGAACAGCTTTAACAGACTTATTCAACTTTCTCTCAAACAGAACACGACGAGCCAAAGCTTGAAAAGCAGTGATATTGTCTCGAGATTGCAGGGTGCGTTTCACATTACAATGAATGGCATTAGCACGGATCTTGGACTGGATCTGAACAACCTTAGATTCATGTCTGAATAGTTCAAAGTTAATTCGATCAACTGCCTCTCTGACTTTATTACCACGGATGACACTTTGTAACCTAGAAATATCAACGGAAGACTCATCTTTCCGGATTTTTTGACATTCGTCTCTCTGTAACTTCCCTCTAATGACAGCCTGTAGTTTTATTATTTCCGGTTCAATCGTCTGCTTGCTTCTTGGATCCTTGGCCATCTTTCTCAACACCAAAGCTCTGCGACAAATAGATTGCAAATCAATGATATTTTCATTCCAAATATCCAACATCTTCTTCTTAATAAAGAAGCTGTAACGAGTATTAGCACCACGAGCATGAGCTTGGAACTTGATAATATTTGTAAGGAATTCAGATTCAGACATCTTCTTACGACGACTTGGCGAGCGTTCGAAGTCTTCAACAATCTTCTTACCGAAATCTTCCATTGATTGGTCACGTTTAAGGGTATCTATTGGCTTCAATGTCGTGTTTAATGTTCTGGAAGTTGGAGATGATGGTATCTTGAGCTTGGGTGCTGGTGCCAGTTGTGGAATATTGTTTGATTTCGCTGATGATTTAATCGGCAATGGAGGTAGTTGCTGTGAGTCGTTGTCCAAAAATGGAGACTTGACTCTTCTGGTTGGCGAGGAAGATGGATCCGATAAGTTCTTCTCTAAAGGTCTGAGCACAGGTGGATTCAATAAAGCAGCTGATGACTTTGGAGGCTCGTAATTGATCGTACATCTGCCCCTCAGTTCTCTCTTGAATTGACTGTTAAGGGATTCAAAGTTCGGAAAGTTCAAGCCTCTAAGACATGTGTTAGCTGCATGTAAATCTTCGTCTGAGAATGGCCCTTGAGCAGGAATGACCGTTGGAACACCAGAGGCAGCTCTCACAATTGCAGTCAAGGCATGAAGACAGATAATGATCTTTGGAATATTTCTACTTTCGTAGAGATCATTCAATTCAAATCTGAACAAGTCTGGCATCTTGACCTCATCTAATAACTTGAAGAATATGTTGATATTGTCAGTGTGATGATATTGGAATTTCGACACTGTGATCTTATCTTTGATTTGCGGTTTCAATGATTTAGCCAATTTAGCCAACACCACACCATCCTTCAGACCTTGCTTGATCAGTGATCCGACTGGTGGGATCTCTTCCTTGATGATAGACTCGATCCATTCTTTAGCTTCTGCAACGCGGCATAAATAATCAAAGGCCTTCCCCGATTGAGCCGTTGATCCAGCGAGTGGGGCACTACTATGACTGATCTTAATTGGGGATCCTAGCAATGAAGGGAGCTTTAAAGGCTGGGAAGACTTAGAAACTGGCGAAGCTGGTCTGAACAATTGATCTCTACTACTTGTAGGTCTTAGCCTTGATGGCGAGCTTGGCATATCAAGGATAGAGTAAGGTCTCGATGAAATGTTAGATGTCAGCGATCTTGATGGAGAGCTTGGAACTAAAGTTGACCTTGATCTTAGAGGAGATAGTGGTACACTCTGTGGGGAGCTGTTTTCAAACAACGATTTGGCTCTTGAGTGAAGACCTTTGGTAGGACTTGATGGCGGTGGTAAGGCGGTGTTCTTTGTTTGATTCAAATTCTCCAGGTTTTCCAGGTATGCTGAGACCACAGAACGCCTGATTGGTGGCTCATTGGACATTATTGGCACTCTTGAACTATAATATCAATGAATTAGTCACTTTATGGGGTTTTGAAATGGATTAATTTCTCTAGATTACCCCCTTGTCTTTTGCATGAAGACGTAGTCAACGCCTTGTTGTTTGGTACGCGGCCGGCATCTTGATTTTTTGAGCTGTCTGCAATTAATCCGTGAAAACGTAAACAAAGGCGCGAATATTTCCTAATATGGTTAGTTTTTGAAATTACAGATTTAATGAATCCGGTAATTTCCCGATCTGGGAATTATTCTTGAATTCACGAGATCTAGTTTAAACTGTATCATAGCTTGTGGAACAATTTTAACGTTGTTATCTATAAAAGTTCCAAATGCCTCTCAATATTACTCAGAACATGCCCAGATCTCCCATTTATTTCACTCAACAGGTTCTCAAATTCTTCAGAGAACTGAACGAATTCAAAATTAGTGCTATTCCCCAATGGCGAATTGAAATCGTCAACCGATGCACCTTTAGAAACCTTCAAACCAGAACAATTCTCAATGATAATCTTATCACATTCCAAAAGTTTGATCTTACAGTCTTCCAAATCATGTAACCTTGTCTGTGAGTTCGTCACAAGGTACAGAATACAGTTCTTCGCCCCTTTGATGAAGTTTGAAGATCTGTTATGATTTATTAGGATGATTGAATCATCTATATCGAATAACTGTAATGAGTCAACTGAGTCTGCTATGATGATACATTTGGAGATTCCTTGAATGATAGGGTTGGCTTCAACGATCTGTAAAACCTCGTTTTTCTTTTTGGATATCGTCGGTTGGAGTGTGGATTCCTGGTAAGTCGGGCTAATTTTTCTAGGTCTCTCCTTCTTCGCCACACCAGACACTCTTCCTGAGAACTTGAATTTTCTACTAGTGGGAGCATTTCCTGAAGATTCAAGCTTTTTGGCAAGATCATTGACCTTATCACTGAACCTCTGAAGTTCATATGGTGCTAACGAATGCTTAATTCTGTCTAGATCTGAGCGTAACTTTGAGATGGCCTGCTTCACCTCATCTTCTGTTGAGATCTTTTTAGCAATTGACGTTTCGATAAGATTAAGTGATGTAGATATAGAATCCTTGGTTATCTGAGAAGTCGACAACATTTCACTTGAGCATATGATTACTGGCCACTAAGGATAGGATTGTTGCAACATCCGCTAGACATGCTAAAACTACATGTATAATTGGCCAAGGCTACGGAAATTTGATCTCATGACCGAACCAATATTGGTACAGGGCACACACACATCATAGCGGAGCCATTTAGAGAACAATTTCTACAAACAAAACTGTTTAAATATTAACAAAATGAATTTATGACAAATTATAAACTAGAGAACTAAATATAGACATTGGACATCATTAAATTTAATCAACTTCTTCCATTTCGGTTTCAACGTTAACATCGTCGGCGGCAGAAGAGGTAGCTTCTTCAGCAACTGGAGCAGCTTCTTCTTCTTCGTCAATGTTCAAACCTAAGGAGATCAATCTGTTGATTCTGGAAGCGAAAGAAGTTGGTTCTTCTAAAGTGAAACCAGAGGTTAACAAAGCGGTTTCGTACAACAAGGTGGTCAAGTCCTTGACGGTTCTGTCTTGGGCACCAGAAGCTTCAACCTTCTTCTTCAATTCTCTGATGATTGGAGACTTTGGAGAGATTTCGAAGATCTTCTTGGAGGCCATGTAGGAAGACATGGAAGAGTCTCTCAAGGCTTGAGCCTTCATGATTCTTTCCATGTTAGCGGACCAACCGAATTGACCGGTTCTAATGGCAGCTGGAGCATCAACCAACTTGTGGGAAACAACAACCTTCTCGACTTGGTCACCTAAGATTTCCTTCAAGGACTTGGCTAAGGATTCGAATTCAGCTTCTTCCTTTTCTCTTTGTGCCTTTTCTTCTTCGGTTTCTTCTAACTCAAAGTCCTTGGTGATGTCAACTAACTTCTTATCTTCGAATTCCTTTAATTGGGTGAAGGCGTATTCGTCAATTGGATCAACTAAGAATAAGACTTCAAAGTTCTTGGCCTTCAAGATGTCTAAGAATGGGGACTTTTCAACAGCCTTCAAGGATTCACCAGTGATGTAGTAGATGTTCTTTTGGTGTTCTTGCATTCTGGTAACGTAGTCAGATAAAGAGGTTTGTTCTTCGAGAGACTTGGTGGAGTTGTATCTTAATAACTTGGCCAAGGCGTTTCTGTTTTGAGAGTCTTCGTGGACACCTAACTTGATGTTCTTACCGAAAGCAGTGTAGAACTTTTCGAATTGCTCAGAGTCTTCAGCGATTTCGTTGAAGGTTTCAATGATCTTCTTGACAACGTTCTTTCTAATGACCTTCAAGATCTTGTTTTGTTGTAAAGTTTCTCTGGATAAGTTCAATGGTAAATCTTCAGAGTCGACAACACCTTTAACGAAAGATAACCATTCTGGGATCAATTCTTCAGCTTCATCGGTGATGAAAACACGACGGACGTATAACTTGATGTTGTTCTTCTTCTTCTTGGATTCGAATAAGTCGAATGGAGCTCTCTTTGGAATGAATAAGATGGCCTTGAATTCTAATTGACCTTCAACGGAGAAGTGCTTGACGGCTAATGGGTCTTCCCAGTCGTTGGAAATGGACTTGTAAAAAGCGTTGTATTCTTCTTGGGTGACTTCAGATGGATTTCTGGTCCACAATGGCTTAGTCTTGTTCAATTCTTCCAATTCAGTGACGGTTTCCTTAACGGTCTTGGTCTTGGAGTCTTTGGATTCACCTTCTTCGTCAACTTCTTCCAACTTTGGCTTCTTGTCATCCCCTTCTTCAGCAGCTTCTTCGGTTTCTGGAACTTCCTTTTCAACTTCCTTGGTGACAAGCAATTGGATTGGGTAAGCAACGAATTCGGAGTGACGCTTGATGACTTCCTTGATTCTCTTTTCTTCCAAGTATTCCAATTGGTCTTCCTTCAAGAATAATCTCAAGACGGTACCACGGGTGATTCTTTCGTTGGTTTCATCTAAAGTGACCGTGAACTTACCACCAGCGTTGGATTCCCAAACGTATTGTTCGTCGTCGTTGTTCTTGGAGATGACTTGGACTTTGTCGGCAACCAAGAATAATGAGTAGAAACCAACACCGAATTGACCAATCATAGAGACATCGGCACCAGCGGATAAGGCTTCCATGAAGGACTTGGTACCAGACTTAGCAATGGTACCCAAGTTGTTGACTAAGTCAGCCTTGGTCATACCAATACCGGAATCTCTGATTTCTAAGATCTTTTCTTCTGGCTTTGGAGTGATTCTGATGAATAATTCTGGCTCAGTTTCTAACAAGGACTTGTCAGAAAGAGCTTGGTATCTGATCTTGTCTAAGGCATCAGAGGCGTTGGAGATCAATTCTCTTAAGAAGATTTCCTTGTTGGAGTAGACAGTGTTGATGAACAAACTCATCAACTGAGTGATTTCAGCTTGGAACTCGTATGATTCAGTTTTACCAGACATGTTTGGAGGGGATAAATATGTGATTGAACTTGTACAATTTGTAGAAAGAAGGGGAAATCAATTCAAGGAGTTGGCAAGCGAACATGTGCGCCTTTAGAATCTTTTATAACCTTTTTCTCCCTCGACGTATTTTTCACAAGCCGCGTTTTTTTCGCCATCACCGACGTTTCAAGGAAATTCTAGAAAATTCCACAAGCCTTAAGATCCGTCCGCATTCGGAAAGAGGTTTACGCCACAAAAGTTCAATAAAATTGACACTTCTAATCTGGAAAATACTAGAAATAACTGGACAATTTGATGCCTAACCCTCTGGTTTTAGGAGCTAGGAGTAACTAGTTACAACCCTTCAGTCTCTGAACGCTACTGAACTATTTTTTTTTGAATTCGTTTCAAAACCCGAAACACGCGGGAACACTTTGTATGTACTGATGATTAAGATCACTATAACTAAGAAGTCCTTAAGGTTTTAAGCAGACCTAGATACCTCGCTCATGATTCTATCAAATTAAGACATATATTATCGATTTTATTTGTCTAGGATTCTTTTCCAATTGGAGCCTGGCGCATGGTGACTCTAGTTGTATACTTGTGGTATCGGCGTATCGACAATAAAAAGATTCACCTGATCTCCTGGACATTCTAGTTCCATCACTTGGAGGCGAAACTCTGCAATATCATGTTTTGTTGCAATCTCATGGAACTGGACATCACTAGAGTAGCTCATTTCCAGTAAGCTCGACGTAATATACAGAATACTGAACCATGTTAATTGGACTAGATGAAATGACATCTTCACTTTCCACCTTACTTAATTCACTTAGATTAAGTAAACCCAAAGAACTGATTATTTCAACCCAATTCACCATATAAAAAGATAGATGAAACCCAAGTTTGATAACCTATGTGCTTGTTGAACTTCAACCCAAACCCAGAGAAATGTGGAGGACGCGCTAAGGATGCTTATCGATTTTGGGTTTTCACATTCTCGCCGAGTTACTAAGATATACACTTAAAGACTTTGTAAAGTTATTAAATATTAAATATTGAAGATTAAATATTTCAGATTCATAAAACTGGAAGCTATCAAATATGACTTCTTAAAGTTCCAGGCCTATCAACTTTCGACCAAGCTGTAGCATATAAAATTACGCGTCAGGACTCAGCTGGTCCTGCGGTTCCTACCATTTTCTCGAATTTGATTACGTGCAAAGTCAAACGTCGAAAATCTCTGGTGTAGTAAACGATTAAACAGTTAAACGAGCAGAACAAAACAGATAAACGATTCCTGAACTTTTCTATACATAAACACTTGCTCAACGATTTTGAATTCCAATCAACAAGTTCCACATCGAAGATCAATATGGGTAAAATCGCACAGCTTGTCTTACACCCTCTCGAATTGAGAGCTGCTATTCAATTGAAGTACATTCGTAACTCTCTTCACCCAAGAGATGAAAGCACCGAAAACCCAGAACTAAGAAGATGTTATCAATTGTTGAAGTCCACATCCAGATCCTTCGCTGCAGTCATTGAAGAACTACATCCTGAATTGAGAAATGCTATCATGCTCTTCTACTTGATCTTGAGAGCTCTAGACACCGTTGAAGATGACATGACCATTGACAAGGACGTTAAGATTCCATTATTGAAAGAGTTCGATGCCAAGTTGCTCACCAAAGACTGGACTTTCAACGGCAATGGTCCAGACGAAAAAGACCGTAAGGTGCTAGTTGAATTCGACGTCATCTTGCACGAGTACCACAAATTGAAACCAGAGTACCAAGACGTTATCAAGGACATCACCAAGCAAATGGGTGACGGTATGGCTTACTACATCGAGAACACCGAGTTCAACGCCAATGGTTTGGCCACTGTCAAGGACTACGACATGTACTGCTACTACGTCGCTGGTTTAGTCGGTGATGGTTTGACCAGACTGATCGTCTTGGCTAACTTTGGTGACGCCAAGTTGATGGGTAACAGACAACTTTTGATAAGTATGGGGTTGTTCTTACAGAAGACCAACATCATCAGAGATTACGAAGAGGATCAAGCCGACGGTAGAGCTTTCTGGCCTAAGGAGATCTGGGGCAAGTACACCGACAACTTGAGCGACTTCCTCAAGTATGAAAACGAAGAAGCTGGTCTCAACTGTGTCAGTGACCTGGTTGTCAATGCCTTAGAGCACGCTGTCGACGTCTTGAACTACCTCTCTTTGATCCAAGACCAGTCCTCTTTCAACTTCTGTGCCATTCCACAAGTCATGGCCATCGCTACTTTAGAACTTGTTTTCCAAAACCCTCAAATCTTCCATGAACATATCAAGATCAGAAAGGGTACCACTTGTCATTTGATACTGAAGTCCAGAACACTCAAGGGGGTAACTGAAATCTTCCAAGAATACGTCAGAAAGATCCATCACAAATCCAAGCCAACTGATCCAAACTACCTGAGAATCGGGTCCATCTGTGGTAAGATTGAACAATACATCGAATCAATGTACCCAGAACAACACTTACCAGCTGGTATCACTCCTCAACCAACTGAGATTTACAGACAAGTTCAAAAGAAGGCCCAGCAAGACTTCATCATGGCTAAGGTTATTGAAGTTGAAGAATTCAAAGCCAATGCTATTCTCGGTGCCACTTTGATCGCTTTGATCTACGCTGTTTCCAAACTTTTGTAAATGAGCTCCCCTTCACAAATTTCATTTTCCGGCTTTTGTATACTCAAGACAATAAAATAAAATAAAAGCTACTGTACATTATTAAAGACCGTGGATATTTCTCTCGTTAAACCTTGCCAATTTCTCTCTTCTTTTATAATAAAATGTTCTCTCCTTAGTATAACTATTGACAAAAGCTTGTATTTGCCTATCATCCAATTGCCCCTCTGGAGAAGATAAGAAACTGTCCTCGATGAAATCAGAAAGCATCTTTGAGTCAATGACAGCCTCAACCATTAATTTTTTCACATTCTCAGGAGAGAACTTCTCTAAAGCAGAAAACATGGTTGCTTGAACAATTTCCCATCTTTGAACTTTCTCTTGTAATTCTCTTAACGATTGATTGGTTTCTTGCTTCCGTCTTAGTATTTCCTCCAATTCTACTTTAAATGATTGTATTTGGGCAATTTTAGAATCTAAATCCTTGATCATGGCTTGCTTTTCAGGTTGGACTTGGGTTATAAGAAACCCTTTAAGAATCTCTAGCGATTTGGAAAGTTTTAGCATCTCTGTCTCTGGGAGTAAAGTGAAGGCTTCAGGGAGGGGAAACACAGGTACGACGTCTTGGATTACTGGCTGTGGTGGATTCACCGAAGGTTGTGGTACCTGATGTGGGACTGATGAGGTTATATTCTGATTCGATGCTGAATATGAAAGTTTAATTGGCTTAGCAGGAGGTTGAGGTGGAGAAGGTGTACTTTGTACGGTGGTGCTATTTGTGTATCTCTTTGGCGGCAAAGAAGGTGTAAGTGATGATGAATTCGATATATGGTTATAGCTGGATGAGCTGTTACCAGTTGATGAAGGCGTTTGTTTCTTTGGTAAAGCTGGTGAAGCTGAAGGAGGGGTTCCCGCTAAGGAAATGGAAGCCGGTGTATGTGTGGGACTCAGTATATTTTGATTTGGCTTTGGTGGCAAATGAGGAGCATTTGAGTTTGATTGTTTGGAAGGAAGTGAAGGTGGTGCAGACATTGTTCTGCGAGATCTATGAGTAGAAATAAGTATGACTTCGGTTATTAAATTTGAACTAGAATTGAAAATCCAGTGCTAATAATTTCACGCTACCGCATTACCTGTCAGCAGATAAGCGGCAGATCTCTTTGTCCAAATTCCGACCTGCGGATTTCCGGGGCGGATTTGTAATTTTAGTAATATTATTCATACAAGCATACAAGCGTTGGACTCTCAGATCTCGTTTAAAGTTAGTTATTTTCTTTATAAAAGAACTGCTCCCACGATGAAGAGCTGTTTCATATTATCTCAAACAGCTTCAGAAATATAGTGTCTTTTCTCACTTAACTAACACATCCACAATTCGGTCACTAATCAGTTTCTTCGCTATCTTATTAGCACTCTTTGTCTACCTGTTCTCTAAAACCTCAATTACTCCAACAACAGCAGACCCATCCACAATAATAATGTCTCCATCAATCTCAGCCGTTAGAGTTCCATCTAAATCAGAAAAGCCAACAGCAGCTGTTATCTTTGTTCATGGTCTTGGTGATTCCGGCCAAGGTTGGAAGAGCATTGCAGAACATGCTCGTAAATCTCCTGAATTCGATCATATCAGTTTCATATTCCCAAATGCCCCAGTCATTCCATTAACTGTCAGAGGAGGTGCCAAGATGTCCGCATGGTTCGATATTCATCAATTCGGTGGTGTCGGTGATAAGCATGATTACGACGGTTATTTGAAATCCGTTAAGGCTGTTGAGGCTTTGGTCAAGGAACAAATTAGATTGGGTGTTCCTGCTGAAAGAATCATCATCGGTGGTTTCTCCCAAGGTGCCGCTGTCACGTTGGGTTCTTTGGCTACTTTGGATACAAAAATTGGTGGGTTCCTACCGTTCAGTGCCCCAGTTACTCAATTCCTTGATGTTATTGGTTCTGAAGAACGTCACTCCAAGGCCAACTTGAATACTCCTGTCTTCCATGGTCAAGGTACTTCCGACCCTGTCGTTCAAAAGCAGGCTGGTGACAGAGCCAGTGATTTCTTTACTAAGACCTTGGGTTACAAGAATTACACATATAAGGTTTACCCAGGTTTGGCTCATTCTGTTAATAACGAGGAATTCATGGAAATCTTTGATATGATCAGAAAACTTGCTCCTTCTAACTAGATTCTCTCTAAGTATTCAAGATGATAGAGATCGAAATATATTTTGTTTATAGATAATTCATGAAATTAATATTATAGTTTTAGTAATTGGTAGTCATATAAACTATTAGAATCTAGAAATAATATATACAAAGTCATCTATAAATGTCATTTCGATTAAGCTGCCTCATGTCTCCAATATCTATCTATGAATATGCACTGACATGTAGGTAAAATATTGTAATATTTGTCCGCATCAGATTGAAGTTAGGACTTGTTGCTTTCCTCTCTGCGGAAACACAACGGAAGCGCCCTAGCTTGTTGGACAAACCAGAACGAGAAGAACCTCGGCTAGAGTTAAGATAAACTAAAAATGATTTAAAGTAACTAGTACAGAGATAACCTAAGATTCTTCATAATGAAATGAAGTACTATATAATAGAGAATAATCAATCCGACTGTGAAAAAAAAAAAAAAAAACTGCCAGTCTCAGTCAAAAGAAGATGCATCGAACTGCATGCCCCAATATTTTTGTGTGAAGTGCCTCTGTACTTGGGACATTTGATGATGGACATCGATATATATTTTTGTATGGAAACGTTTAATGAGTTTAATAGCTTAATACTCTGCAGTGGCATGAAATATCCG
>JAKTWX010000031.1:25140-68885 GCA_030582275.1 Waltiozyma pijperi
TACCGTTCAGTGCCCCAGTTACTCAATTCCTTGATGTTATTGGTTCTGAAGAACGTCACTCCAAGGCCAACTTGAATACTCCTGTCTTCCATGGTCAACGTACTTCCGACCCTGTCGTTCAAAAGCAGGCTGGTGACAGAGCCAGTGATTTTTTTACTAAGCACTTGGGTTACAAGAATTACACATATAAGGTTTACCCAGGTTTGGCTCATTCTGTTAATAACGAGGAATTCATGGAAATCTTTGATATGATCAGAAAAGTTGCTCCTTCTAACTAGATTCTCTCAAAGTATTCAAGATGATAGAGATCGAAATATATTTTGTTTATAGATAATTCATGAAATTAATATTATAGTTTTAGTTGGCAGTCATATAAACCATGGGCAGCAAAGATATATTAGAATCTAGAAATAATATATACAAAGTCATCTATAAATGTCATTTCGATTAAGGTGCCTCATGTCTCCAATATCTATCTATGAATATGCACTGACATGTAGGTAAAATATTGTAATATTTGTCCGCATCAGATTGAAGTTAGGACTGTACAGCTAGACCCGTCTAAATTTCAAAGAGACTGAGACTCCAGTCCCTGATCAAACACAATGCATGCATCCGCATTCCCATGACGCACTAAAAGACTCGGTTAGACCATCTAATTCGACTGTGGAAAAAAAAACTGCCAGTCTCAGTCAAAAGAAGATGCATCGAACTGCATGCCCCAATATTTTTGTGTGAAGTGCCTCTGTACTTGGGACATTTGATGATGGAAATCGATATATATATTTGTATGGAAACGTTTAATGAGTTTAATAGCTTAATACTCTGCAGTGGCATGAAATATCCGATTTGGAATGATCTCAGAAATTGGGCACAAAAAAAAGATAGAAAAACTGAGACGTTTTGTCTTGGACGTCCCAAAGAGGACACCTAGAGAATAGAATATCATTCTGAATCTACAAAACAGGAAATTCTCATCCAACAATACCGAGATCTTTTGAAAGGACTACCTTTTCCATTTAGATATAAATAAGTGGAAACTTTCCAGTTTCAATTTTCAATTTCCCACATTGTTCTGCTCTGATAATAATGTGTTAAACGAAGATATAGTACAATAGATTCCCGTCACAACAGATATCATATTAGCTAACACCATCACACAATGAACAATAACAGTAACAATCACCATCATCAAGCTAGGGTCACTAAAAAGAAGCCTGCAAAGCCAAGAACTCCTACTAAGTCTCAAATGAGCAGACTATTGAGCGAGTACCAAGCTAGAAAAGCAGCGGAAGCTCTCAGTCAGTACCAATTGCCTACTGCGGCACAAACAGGACAAATTCAGCCACAAACACAAGATTTCGCACATTCTTCTCAAATTCCTCTCGTTGGCCGAGCTCAAACCGTCGTACAACAACCACAAACACAACAGTCCTTAAACAGTAGTGGTGCGAACTATGCGAACGATTTCAACGCTGTTCATAATTTCCAAGGATCAGTCAGCAATAATGGGAATGAAGATTACATGAGAAATTTGCAATTCCTTGAGAGTACAAGCTCCGATTTCGAAATAAGAAGAGCTCAACAGACACAACAGTTCTTTGGTCAACCACAACAGTTTCCAACTCAAAATCTTCAACAACAACAACCAGCTTTAACTGAACAACAATGGAGGCAACAAATACAAATCTTACAGCAACAGCAACAAAGGATCCAAATGCAACAACAAATGCAACAGAAGATTCAGCTTCAACAGCAACAACAAATGCAATTGAAAATACAGATGCAAACACAAGCTCAACAAACCCAGAGACAAAGGACACAGGCACAATTGGAGCAACGCCAGCAACATCTATACGTTCAGCAGAAGCAGCAACAAGATAATGCCAGACTTCAACAAACACTTCGCAGTGAGATTGGGAAACAAGCCCTGCTTGCTGAATTCCAAAAGTTTAAGGCCCTCCAAGTGAAGAAGAAAGAACAGGCTCAGAAACAGGTGCAAGAGCAACAGTTTCAACAACAATTGAAATTAAAGGAGCAAGAAAGGCTCTATCTACAGAGAACCATGAATCAACAACAATTCCAACAGCAACAGCACATTCCACAGCAGCAGCAGCAGCAGCAACAACAACAGCAACAGCAGGTGCAGCAGCAGACAGTGCAACAACAACAAGAACCTCGCGTCTTGACTGCTCAAGAGTTAGACGTTGACTATATCCTTGCCACATTCGGAACATCAACCGTAGGTCCGGAAGCTTACCCTGAGCCTGAACTTGCAACTGAAATTTCAACTGTGTCTGTAACTGAGACAGGAGCCGTAACCATAGAGCAAGCTCCAGCAGTGACTGAACCAGTGGCTCAAAATGCAATCCACGCGCAACCAAATCCAACACAGTTCACAACTCCAGAGTCCTTAAATGGAACACCTGAAGTTTCCCAAAGACAATGTCAAACTCCATTCTTCACAAGGGCTCATTCTCAAACTTCAACTACTAGCTTCGGCCGTTCCAATGATGACGTGGTCGTTGTTCGTACTGGTATGTACAACTTAGCTAAGCTTAGTGTCACGGATAGACCAGTAGCTGCTCCAGTTGTCAAGTCTAGTGATGCCACTGCTGAGAAGAAGATAGTTGAAGTTGAAGAAAAATTTGAAGAAAAATTTGAAGATTTGGATTCCTTGTTTGACGAATCAGTTGCTTCAGAAGGAGAAGATGTGGAGGAAGAACAAGCGGAGGAAATGGATGAAGAGGAACAAGAAGAATCCAAGACGGCACGCAAGAGACCTGCAACCACCACCGTTCAGAATTTCACTGAAGAGGACGAAGAAGAGTTGTTAAACTTATTGGACTCTGCTGATATGGAGGAAGACTCAGATGTTGATTCCGATATCTCTGAAGAGCTTTAAGCTCCAAAACTTGTTGTTCGCTGTATATAATAATTAAGTTTTAATCTTAAGAATACTAAACGTCTGTACTGTAGTTTTAAATCTATCCAAAGATATCTAAGAAAGATCCATCTGCCCCAACTTGGCGATCCCTGATATCATGGACCTCAACTCAATGGCACCTTCAGGATGCTGCTTTTCCAAATATGACAAAATCTCATCAAAATTACTCTCTTGAACGTTCAAAAATTCCATCTCTTGATCCAAATTGTGGGAGTCTTGAGTATCAGTGCGTAAAGTTTGGTCAAAGAATTCGTCCTCATCCTCATCATCGTCTTCATCATCGTCTGATTCCATATCGTTTCTGTCATTGTCATTATCCAGATCCATTTCTTCGTCATCACTAGTAGGGCCAGAAGTCTCCAGACCTTCAGCAGCAGTCTGTTCAAGTCTTTTCAGTAAAACCTCCAATCTTTTTTCGTCATAATCCTCATCTCTGATCAGCGACTTCAATTTGAAAGGAACAACGAGACGGATCTTATCCATGGTGAGCTTATCAAACCACCCATTTTCGAAATCTGGTTCCTCTTTGAACTTGACATGCTTGACGAACTCAACAACTTCTGGGTCTATAAGCTGTTCGATTTGGAACAACAAAGTTATTGGGAGATCCGTCCCGTTAAACTTAAACCCTGTGGCAATGTCATTAGGTTGATCCGTCACGAAAGTTCTTAAGTTTCTAGGGTTGCGGTACCCATTGACTCTAAACGCACCTAATTGATAGCGAGCATACTGCACGGAACTCTTAGGGTTGATACCGAATTTGATGTAGTTCTGCCTCCAAGGGCCATCAATGTAAGTGTAGGCGATGTGTGGGAGAGCATATTTGACAGTGTAGCGGAGATGAACAGGGATGATGGCTTCTAAATGTTTTCTAATCCAGATTGGTCTCTTCTCAAAAAGAGCCTTTAACAAGTCGATGACTTTCAATGTATCTCTGTAAGTGGTATTACGCGTGAAATTCTGTAGATAGTAATCCAATTTCTCAGTGACAGCTTTTGGTGGCTCTATAGGGATAGGATCATCATATTTCAAAACAGAAGCGTGCAATCTGAATGGTCGATTACGAACTTCGTATTTCCCTTCTTTTTCGACAGAGTTCGTGTTCTTGGTGTATCTGTAATCAAACGGTAGTGGGATCGATGAGAATCTTGGTGGTGGCGGGAAGTTAAATGAGCCTGTCGTTCGGTCAACGATTGATGGTTCTTTGTCCTGTGTGAATTTGAAATTCTCTTTGAGCTCAGTGTAGTTTAGATCGTGTAGAGCTGAGTTGGTCTTGCAAATGAATTGGTCAGAGCCAGTTTGGTATTGGAAGTCTGATAGCTCTCTGAATCTGAATGTCTTATTGATGATACCGACTGGTTGGATTGATACAGGCTTGTGTTTGCCTGCTTTGTTCAAATGAGCCAATGTCTTTCTAATGTTCTTACCGCTCTCTTCATACTCCTTAGTAGGAACAGAGATCTTGATGATGATGTTCTCATTCGTGCTGAGTGTTGAAGCCAAAGGATGTTCGTATTTGTTCTTAGAGAAGCGAAGTTCCAAAGGATTCTGTTCATGATCTTGAGCGGCTTTAACAAGGGCTGGTTCACCTCCAACTAAATCAATGGCCTTGTCTGTATTATTGACTACAAGTGGGAACTCAACGGCTGAGTAATGAGGGATATCAAGGGAATGTTCCTTGACATAACGAGACATCTTAACTGAAGGACTTGGAAGTATAATGTAGGGCAATTGCAACCAACAATTCACTTGAATTCAGGGACTTCCTAGTTTTTGTAACTCTTTTGTTTATAATTTACATATACGCCACGGAGAAATTGCGCGAGCCACCAAATCTCCGCGAATTCTGTGGATCGGTTTACCGCTGAAAAAATTCATCAACAAAGCCAGAATATTAATAGCTGAATGAAGTGAATAGAAACAGACCCACATCAATACTTAAAGGGTCTTTTGTACCAATCACCAACTCACACACCACCATGTTCAGATCCCTAACCAAAACTACAACTAACACAATCTCAACCCCACTCATAACTACCAAGAGATTTGCCGGTCAATATGTTCTTGATGGTCCATTACCACGTCGTCCATTGAAGAAGATCACACTAGGTAAGGCTCGTCCAGCCATTTATTATAAGTTCAACTGTAAGACTGAATTCAGTGATGGTGCTGTCGTCATCAGAAGATCACAAACACCAAAGGACGAACTAAGATTAATCTCAGATGTCAGAAACCATCCTCTTTGGAATCCACATAGAAGTGACTTAGAAGCCATCGATGTTAACGCTGGTGGTAAGATGGAGAAGTTCAAACAGAAATTCGCCGCTTTCAACGTCATTGAAGAAGATGTGCCAGCCCCAGGTGCTGTTGAAACAAAGGAAGCTACAAAGAAGGAACAAGTCAAGAAGGAAGAAAATGACGACGCTTTCTTATTGGATGACTATTTGGATTTACTTGGTCAAAATGTCCAAGATGTTCAAAAGGGTGGTAAATTGGCTGTTAAGCAAAAGGGTAAGAAGAAATAAATCTGATTTCTGGGTGTTCTTGTATATATGTAATTTAAAATATTTGTTACAATGTTTTGAAATATTCAATTTGGTTCAAGAGATGAGAGGGAAATCATGTGCACAATCAGCAAGGACTAGTGGGACTTCACAAAAGCCTTTGATTTCACATCCAATTAACCATCACTGTATCTATCTATCTTTGTTCAAGCTTGATATAAATCAACTATTCATCCGCTAATAAGAGTGAATAGAATTAAGCTAAGTCGCTTGACACGTGACATGGGATGACATAATCAGAAATCGCGTTTTCAACTGGCAAAGACCAGCGCTGGACTTTGGCAGGAGTAAAAGAAATTCTCCAGCTAATCACAAATAACGAATTGAAAACACAAAGGCTACACTTACACTAGTAATTGAGCTTCATTAGTTTCAACTCCCATTTCATATCCACATATCCACAATGTCAACTCCAATCAAAGAAGCCGCAAAGGCCCTAGTGAAAGTTCTTGAGTCCTTCCCTCGTGAAACCCTTACAGACTTATCATTCAAAGAAACCCAATTAGACCGTTTCAGACCATTAGCTGGTATGACCAATCCTATCCGTGAACAAAAGACTAGTATTAAAGATATCGTCGCCAAGGTTAACCCATACCAAATCAAAGAATTAGAAATCAAGGCTGTTGAGTCGTCTCTTACGGATGAAGCTATTGCTCAACAGACCAAGGCTTTGAAGAACTTGATGAGTAACAAATACAGAGATTACTATTACGTTACTGATAAGTTATACCGTCCTCAAGGTAATCCTATTTATTACGAAAGATTGCTAGCGGATATTCATGGTGAAAGCAAGGAAAATCTTTTCACCGGGTTGAAGACTGTTATCTTAGGGAAATAATCTGGGTGGTTTTGTATATAGCTATAGTTTACGATATTCTGTAATTAATTAAATTAGTATAATTAGGTTCTGTTTTGAGATCTAGACGTTACTCCTTGTAAGATCACAACCGTAGTATCTCATTGTTTAGCATAGTTGACTTCAACTGTGATTCCATCAACGACCCAATTACCCCTGATTTCCTCTAATACTGTCTTGGCCAAATCGACGTTTTCGAATTCGATAAAAGCAACATGTCTAACTTCCACAAATCTAACAGTAACGAATCCTTTGTATGGGTTGAATTTGGATTCTAAGGTTTCAGACTTAACAGAGTTTGGTAAATCTTGTAAAAGAATGGTTTTGTTTGGTGGATTTGATGCGATTTGAGATCTGATTTTGGCTTGTTGTATGGATTTTTCCTTGATTTGTTTCTCTTCTTTTCTTTTATTTACATATTGATCAAATTCTTCTTCATTCAAGTGCTGTTTCATGGATTCGTCAGAGTCGTTATTGGCCCATTTGATCTCAACTTGTTGATTCCATAAATTTAACCCTCCCTTATTCAAAGATTCAACTGCCTTGTTTGCATCTTCAGAGTTGACGAATGTTACGAATGCCTGGCCTTTAAGTTTGAGAGACTTCAAAGCCTTGATTGCGAGAATTTCACCATATGGTGTTAGCCTTTCTTGGAGTTTGGATTTGAGTGTATTTATGGACACTTTTTCGTTAAGGTTACGAAGATATATCCTTCATCAGATCTGGGTTAGTATTCTCGGATTAGAGTGGAGACAGGAGAAGACGAAAGACTGTGGATAGGTTAACTTACGTTTTCTTTGAGTGTATTTGTTCTGTCATTGTGATTTAAGTGAGTGGATCTATGGTGTGGAATTGTAAAGCGAATCAAATGAAGCTCATAAAGAGCCTGAAGCCTAGCTAGCTATCAAGTTTATCAGTTTGAAAGCCTAACCAAAAATTAACGCCAAAATTCTTGGATTTTCGCCAAAACCTGTTTTTTGCGAAAGCGCTCGTAAACAAGCAGACGCGCCACGTAAAAAGCGAAAGGAAAACCACAACAAAGGCAACGCTTGAAATTAAAGGGCAAATTCAGAGAAATGTTTTGATATGCAAACACATATTTCCTCTCTCCTTTCACACATCTAGAGTCCACACGTTGCTACTCAGTCCTGGGATCGAAATGTCTTCCTCTGAACAGTCAATGAATCCCAGCATTTTTATCAGGGAGAGGATCAATAGACTGCAAACTATCAGGCATCCAGATACTGGGCAATTGCTAACGACTTTTTTCAATAAATCACAAGATGCCGATTTCAGGAGTAGAGTCACCAGACATCTCACTCTGGATGATGTCAAATCTGCTCACCACACAACTTCCTCTGCTAGCCCGATCACTTATGTCAGAGATGTTGCTCAGATAGTTCATAACTACAAGGAGTACTATGGCCATGGTTCTGAAGCTGCACAATATGCCAATTTATTGGAAACTTTCAACAAACAAACATTTTCATCCCTAAAAACATTGGGATTTGGTGATGCTGAGTATCCTAAACCAGCAGATCTATCTGAAGTAAAGCCGCCTTACTACAAAGTCGGAGATTGGGTATTGTTGAAGAACCCCATAGATCCTACGAAGCCAACGGTAGCACAGATCCATCATGTCACAGAAAAAGAAGGACCTTTCAGATGTTGCTGGTTTTATCGTCCTGAGCAGACTTCTCATCGAGTTGATAGGCTTTTCCTGCCTAATGAGGTGTTCAAGACGAAGGTAATGAGGAACTGTTCACTGCTTGATATCGAAGGTCGTTGTTTTGTCCAATTTTTCCAAAAGTTTCGCAGAGGATCCCCAATTCTTGATTACGCCATCCCAAGTTCAAGATTATTTGTCTGTCAGTACCGATACAACGTCGAGAAGCACACTTTTGGAAGTATCCATCAGTGGCCGGGGTGCTTGCCTGAATCTGTGAGAGACCAAGAGATAAAGTACAGAATCACACATCCAGATGGTAAGACCATTAAAAAGCTCGAGTCCCCGCTAATTCATTGCCTACCTGCAAACGCCTCAATACAGATGCCGTTACCAAAACCAGCAATTCCTGATGGAAATGACCCGCCATCCACTGGTTCGGTCTACTTACGAGCCAAAGATCCAACCGATACTTCTGGTCAATATTCAACTTCTTCTGTCTGTCCAAACTGGATAATCAGACCTGATCCTTATCCTATCACTGAGGCGATCGTGGAAGATCCTCAGGCAGAAGCACAACCAGCAGAATCAACTATAAGCCGAACTCACACAGCAGATCCTCAGCTTTTCTCTATCTTATTCCCAACTCCACAGCCTCCGATCTCCGTTCCTGTGAGCTCTTCCAACTCATTATATGACAGAAATGCTCGATTCTTCCATCGAATTCATCTATTAGAAACCGAGTCTACGGGTAATAAGCGGGATATCGATCCATTCTCAGGACTGATCTTGATTGATTTCATTGAGTGGCAATTCTTGAGTTTGGGACTCGAATGTTTGGATTTCAATCAGACCTTGGTTTTAGCCTATATCAATCGTTTGATAGCATGGAATGTGCTTAATTGTTCCACCCGCAGTGGTACATCAACATTGATCACCGCGGAGAACCTCAGGAGTATCTACCAATCTTTACAGAAAGTGTTTGTGGTATTGGGAGCTGATCAACAACTTCCTTCCGACTTACTCGATATCAAGTTTGAAAATATCGGTGTTCTGTTGAAGAGTATGGAAGTTGACGAGTTTGTTTCTCATGATTTGTCTCTGATCAGGGGCATTTTGATCAGTGGTGAACCCTTGCCGGATGCGTCTGTTGATCCGGATAGTTCAAACTCGAGCTCTTATCATGACGCTGAAGAAGGCGAGAGATTGGTTGATTCTTCCGATGATGAGGTTCCAAATCAGAAATATCTGGATGGTGGTACTTTTCAAGATTCCCAAGGTATCATGCCATTGATGCTGCAAGCTAAAAGCACGACTGTGGTGGTAGCTCAGCCGACTATTGAAGAGTCAATTGAAACTGAGCCAGAAGAAGAGGGCAGAGTTGAGGAAGTCCACAAAGAAGACACACAGATTGAGGCCTCTAATTCTGCCACTTCCACTTCCGCCAGCGCCGCCAGTACCTCCAGTAAAACTACCGAACAGGGCCCAATCAAGTCCCCATTGAAGCCTGTTACCAGGCCACAGACTCTCATTATCGAAAGTTCTGAAGATTCAATCCATAACGGTACATCAACTGAAAATGAGACTGCTAGAAAGCTTCAAAACACTCTCGAAGATTTACCGCCTGATTCCAATGAAATATCCGATGTTATCTTCAAGGAACGCCGTTGCCCTCAAAATTCTCTGGATGATCCTCTGCCTTCTTCGACAGAGGATCACTTTCTTGCTCAGTCCCAGCCGGTGCTCACTTCTACTCAGATCCCAGTAACCTACAGTCCCGGTGTTGATTGTGTAATTTCCCCCTCTCATCACAGCAATGGTAAACACGACTCTGAACTTCAGTCTGCTCAATCTTCGCATGAAACCGAAGAGATTCCCGGTGATGTTTCTGATACCAATAGCAAGGTTTCTTCAACTAGTGACTTCTCTCAAGTATTCAATACCGCGCCTTCACAAATTGAAAGTACTGCTCAACGGGGGGTTGATGAGACCAATATTATCAAGGATACAGAGTTAGGTGAAGCAGAGGCAGAGGCAGAAGCAGAGGCAGAAGCAGAGGCTGCTGAAGAATCTCGGGACCATGTCGATCATGATATAGACAGTACGGCATCATCGACGCAACAGATGCCTCCTCCTCCACTACCTCAATCCCAAGGGTATGATCTATTCACTCAGCCTCAATTGATCCGTCACAGAGTTGAAGTCCCGGCAACACCAAGTCCTAGTGCCTTCAAAGTTCTGTCTCTGAATCATACGCACAACGATATGATGGAACTCAGCTCGTCCGAGGATGAATCAGGGTATCCAATTGCAGCTGGTAACAAGAGAATCAATCAAGATACGAACCAACAAAGACGCAACAGCAACGCAAGCTATGAAGATCTACCAAGTTCCCCAGCTAATCAGAAAGAGCAAAATATCAATTCTACTCCTAACGATGCGGGGGGTCTCGATTTGGCAGCGCTCAAGGCACAGAATGAAGAGCTCAACAAGGGTATCCTAGCTCTTCAGGTTGCTATGAACCAAACCACTGAGTTCAGTAATAACACTGCTGTTAACGTTGATAGGATCATGGGCGCTATCTCTGGTATTTTGCAAAGATTAGACTCCAACAAGTCCGATTTCCAGCCATTGCTCACTGAGTTGAAGGAAAAGTTGCAAACCTTGGAAGCCAAGAATGATACAGTGAATCTTGAGGTCAAGCGAAAGCTTAAATATTTACACACGAAGCTGTTAATTGTCTCCAAACCTCTGGACATTCAGAGCCAGGCCCAAGAAACTTCTGATAGAATTGAGTCCCGTCTTCTTCAGAGTCTCCACGTACCATACAATGAAGTCATTGAAGATGTCATAAAGTTGGAGGAAGAATCCTCTAAACTCTCTGATGCCATCGAAGACCTCAAGCAGAAGTTTGATCAGCAGTTCCTAACTTCAGATCAGTTGAACGGTGTTCTTAAACGTATCGCCATTAAGAACAATAAGACAGAAGACAGAGTGACATCCTTGGAATCCAAAACTCGTGAGATCACAGGCACTGTTGGTACAACGGCCATGGAACTCAAAAAGTTCGCAGAACGCTATCAGAATGAATGCTATCCATCAAAGATTGCTAGTCTACAGGAGCAAATCGATTACAATCACGTGAAGTTGCTTGATAAGATGGAGGAGATCAATCGTAAGAATGGTCAGTTGTCAATCAAGAACATGACTTTATCTCATCAGGTTGAGAAATTGGCTGAAGAAAACAAGGATTTGATTCGTAAGAATCAGTTGGTGCAGGATAAGATGGATCAAAAGGATAGAGACTTTGAAGAAAGATTGAAGAAGTTGGAAAGAATGATTACACAGCTACAACAGCAACCGCAGTCTTTCATTTCTAACCGTTCGTCCTCCGTTGACTTGTCCAACACCAATGGCACGAAGTCTGCTGCTATAGAAGCACCAAGATCTGCATCAAGAGCTCTTCCACTGATTCAAAACCCATCACAGAGACAGAACCCAACCCCAACACCCAAAGCTCAACGTAGCAAATCGGTAGCCGTCGAACCAAGATTCCAATCCCCAACTCCTACGAGAGCCCCATTGCCTGACCTTACGAAGTCATTGAAGAACATCAGATTGGTTCCTATTTCTGTGAATAATACTATAGATGAATCCGGAGCTGACCAGACTGTGAACGTCAGTAACGACACGTCCATGAATGCTTTGAAAGCAGTGAACAGTACCAATGTTGATGATGTTCTGAATTATATCGGTTCTGAAGAAGATGAGAGTTCACAAGAGAAGAAGCTGAACCGCTTGCAAGTGAAGAAGTTGAAGAGTAATCGAAACGACAAACTGAAGAGCAAAGAGAAGGCCAAAACATCGAAAAAGAAGAAGAGTAAGAATAATAAGGAAAACTCGGGTAGTTCTTTCAAGAAGCACAGAGATTCAAACATATCAAGTTCATCAAGTTCTTCATCCAGCCAGGAAAAGATTAATGTTAAAACTGAAGACTCTGATAGAATAAGAATTCTGGCTAAGAAGAGACGCCATATTGATAACAGTAGAGAAGATGCTAAGAGAAGAAAGAATTCTTCCGATAGTCCCTTCCCAAAGTCGAACGCTGAAAATCTGTTCTGTGAAGATTCTGATTAAGGTTACTTTATATATTCTCAAGCTTTATATTATGACTGTAATGAATAATTAATTTGTACATATAAAGAAAGACTAGTGGCGTGGTATTTGGTGTATATTGTATTATAATATCAGGTTAATTATGGGGCCAATTTGTAGGTGAATACTTCCTTAGTGAGATTCAAAGAGTCCCAGGTAGACTGGATCTTTGTCAAATACTTCTTAATCTTCTGTGTGTCATTAATCTTAGGAATCATTTCAAGTAAAATATCTTCTACAGCAACATGTGACATTTGTTTGAGATCCGTCGTACTCCCTTTCCCATCGAATCGCAAAGAAGCATTCAAGCTCTTCTGAATCCCTTCTATCATATCCAGATAGGTGTTTATAACGATTGTTCCCACCATATCAATGCTCTCAGACTCACTTGAAGTTTTCAGGGAATATTGTTCGTTCACATGTATTTCCTCATACCATTTGTCATAGTATAGTCGATCCCCAGGTGATTGTGAAGGTAGATCATTGTTGAGATGGGGAGTTTTGTAGCCTAAGAATTCAGCAGGAGTACCAAACCTGTAGTCTAGACTGCTTGGTGTGTACAAATATGGTATTCTTTGTCTGTACCCCCAATTTTCTCTAGTGTACCAACTATTGAGCATATTATCCAATAGCAAAGGCAGAATTGGAATTGCATTAGATGTATCACACTCAAACTTGAATGGAAGTGTCTGGCTATCTTGCGTAGATAAAGACTCCAAATACAGTCTCTTGGCTTCATCACTGATATTACAAAGAAACAAACCACCAACGAAAGAGTTTGGAATACCAAGGGTCATTCTCCTGTTCACGAAATTCTTTCTTCTAGCCATCTTGAAACATTGCAAATTCTCCAAATCACCAATTTCATTGAAACTTTTCAGATCAAGTGGTTGAATCTCCTCAAAATTCTTGTTCTGTGTGCCTCCAGCTACATCCATAAATCCTCCCAACCTTTGAATTGACTTAACAAAGGATATATATTTCTCTTTAGCCTTCTGACTCCAAATATGGCCATTGAGGTAACTGTCAGTTCTGGGCTTCCCGGCAGCATCTCTCTTTTCAAGGATCTCCTCTTCTTCTTCTGCGTCCTCATCGTCATCTAGCACAATATCTTTGTGTGGTGGATGGAAGTGTGGTCCTTTCAATGGATTAAGACTATGGGGCTTCTTTGGAACATCGTCAATTTTCATCAAGTGTTTCAAAGGTCCTTCAAGAACCTCCTCTTCTTCACCTTTCTCTTCTCTTTTGACCTTTGCACCTGCAGTCTCTTTATTAGATGGACGCTTCAACTTTGACCCTGGCGTAACTTTCAACCCTTCCTTTAACAAACAGATTGGTCTGTCCCAAGATATGTCAATATCACTAGGCGCTCTTTCAATTCGTTCATAGACAACCTCCCCATCATTACATCTTGATATCGTGACATAGTGGTCCATTGGAGGAAGTATACGTTTCAGCACCAAATGCCTATGGATTCTAAACCCTGTGTATCTTGACCAATTGGAACCAGTGGGATCACATACCTTATCTTCAGCACTGTACCAGGCAGCTTCTGAGACGGACATCGTCATCATTACCATAACAAGTGATGTCACAATTTGCTGTGAGAATATCATTGTAGAAAGTAGTAGTACTTGTGTGTATCGGTGAAAACTTATGGAATCAAGCAAAGATAAACAGAAGGACCAGTGAAAAAATAAGAGCGTTTAAAATGGACTTGAAGATGAACTTAAACATAGCAAATTTGGATTGTTGAGTGAACATAGTCATCAAGGATTTTAGATCAAAAGATTTGTATGGACGGGAGCCATTTTCCTTTCTTAATCAGATATCATATTTGTGTTCAGGAAATCTTCAGGATCATCAGGATTCAGGGTGTGGGAATCTGCATCTCAAAAATCTGGGGACGTAAACACAAAAATCACAAAGACGGAGTAATTATGCAAAATAACATTCCCGTTGCTGCGGATTTTGTGTCACTTTCAGATTTCTTCAACAAAGATTTGTATATAATACTAACTTCTACGACAATATCGTTACAAAACAAACTAGTACGTCTGTCTTTAGTTTTATATTATATCTCAGCGGGCTAAGGAACATGATGCAGTGCTTAAGAGGTTTGGAATTTATACATTTCTACAAGCTGTGTCTCATAAGATTCAAGATTCCAAGTTCTCGAAATTCCAATATTTGTATGACTAATGTAATATTATTAATTAGATTCATAGAGCAGTACAAGTTAAGTTCCCAGATTGATCATATGTGAATGAGTATCTCTAATATATCCCACTAAAGAAGTCATCAGATCCTGGTTGACCTGACACTCAAATTTTATCAAGAACAAGAAAGAAATCTCCAAGGCTAATAAATCTTTCATATTCAAACCACCAATCTTTGCGATGAACTCCTGTCTATGTTTCATATCTTCAACCACTTTACAGCCAACTCTAATAGCGGTTATTAGAAGTCTATGGACATTCAACTTGGTGACTTTCAACAGTTTCAAATCAACCACTAGTTTGTAGATGTAATAAGCACTTGATAAGTAAACGGCGGTGGAGAACTGGCAGTATTGATGGATACGATCTAAGTACTCAGTTGAGTTCAATGCAGGTGGTGTCTTTAACATGAATCTTTTGGTTAATAGTTCGTTTTGTTTGGTATTGATAAGAGCTGGCGAAGACGGCGCTGTGTTAGAATCAGAAGGAGATGCTGTTGAAGAAATAGGTGGAGATGTAAACGGTGATTCAGTGGTCTTCTTAAACTTACAGATATCAAAGACAATGTTGACTTTGTCCGCTCCTGGTGGGGGAGATTCTGATTCTCTACCTCTCTTCTTAGAATGAGAAGGTAGCTCTCCAAAATTGCCCTCTAAACCTTTTGCCAACAATCTGCTTATCACTGGATCCTCGTGTGGATTGTAATCTTCTGATGAATACTCATCTCTTTCTGAATCTTTAATGAGCTTCTTGACAAGGAAATCTAATATGCTGATGGCAATCAAGGGTGTCATGCTGTTTATGTTGATGCACTTGGCTTCTTGTGTCCTAATTTCAGAGAGATAGTCTATGAGTTTGCTGTCCCGTATTTTGCCTCCCTCTGAAGATTGGGCTATGTTTGCAGGTGTACTCTTCGCATCAAGAGTGTTCTGGCTGGGTGTTATGTTTATATCAGACATGTCTGTCACTGCTGCGTGCTAGTTATGAAATGTGGAATAAGAAATATTGAATAACGTGATTAGGCACAACAATGGACTTTAAAATATTTGGCTATGTGAGAAAATGTGGAATATTGATAAAACGATGAGTCTTCAAGATATGTTAAATATAAATCAACGACTAAAGGTGCTGGGATAAAGAAAATATATTCTTTCAAGTCAAAATAAAGATTTCTGCATCTTTTTAGAACCCTGTTGTCATCTGTCATCTGTATATTAATATAATATTAACTTGAAATCAACAATAAATATATTATCGATCCTCCGCGGCCGTACTTAGCCGCCGAATTCCGATCGCTTATAAGGTTAGAACGACTTACGACTCACGAGAAGCAAAACAAACTTCATAGGAACGCGCTATACACGCATATCGTGTACAACTATAACGGTATCTACAATTATTCTTTGATTTTATAACGTAAAAATGACATTAGAACAAACTAACACTAAAATTACAGATGAAACAGAGGTACTTCAGTTAAAGAACTCAGTATAATCTGTGGGATGGACCCATAGAAGACTTGACAACTAAAGAACCAACGTTTTGCCAGTTCTTCTTTAATAAGGAAACTAAGAAGTTAACGGACATCAAGATTTGGTTGACTAAGACATCTTCTTCCATTTCGACGTTACCAACAGCGACGGCTAAACATAAAACCTTCTTCAATTGGAACTTGATGGTGGATCTGACTTCAGTGACCTTACCGTATAAGTCATCGTTGTGAGAGACTGGGGTTGGGAACTTACCGGCCTTGGATAATTGAGGACCTAATAATCTTGGAACTTGCTTAATTAAGACATCGGAAGCAATGAAAGCGTTGTACTTCTTAGCTAACTTCTTAATCAACTTCTTGTTCTTGTTCAACTTCTTCAAGTCATCAACGGACATGGCGTCAACACCACAAGACTTAGCTCTGTCGACATCGAAAGCATCACCGAAGATACAGATGGACATGTTTGGTCTTGGAACATTTGGTAATCTTAAAGAACCAGAGAAACGCTTGTCTCTTTGAGGATCGTAGTTCTTTAAACCGACTTGTAATTCGACGGTTTCCAAGAACTTTCTTTGCTTGGTCTTGTTGGAGTATTCTAAGATATCCTTAACGTGTTCTCTGACTTGGGAGTTAGTGATCTTGGACATTTTTGATGTATCTGTCTTCCAATAATTGGTATGCCTGGGAGGTTTTGCGACGGATAAGGGTTAGGAATGAAATGTTTAAAGAGCATAGGTTTCTTCCTGCAGTTCAGAAGATTTTTCAACCTTTGCAGGGCAGAGAAAATGTTGGTGGGCGCGAACTCAGGAAATGCCATAACATCCGGACATCTCTATAAGAAATTTTCAAAATATATTTTTCGCAGTCACAGTTAGACTAAATCTCAAATCCGCTGATGTGCCCGTAACACGTGCGCAAACCAGATACCGGATATACATCGAAACATGATCTGGCAGAATGTGTCAAACACAACTACAGCCAAAATGACACATTCACCATGAACGATAGCTATTACTATTCCAAGTTTGATGGATGTTGAACTATGGCTATTGATTATGAGTAGATTGAGTTCAAGTGTGTAATTTTCAATAATGGCTTGAAAATCTAACGATTCTAAGTTGAATCTCCTCTCTAAATCGCTTCAGGAATATGCCCTGCTTCGAAACCACGTGAACCTGGAATCTGAGGTGTACTACAGCGATCTGAACATAACTGTCGATACAAATTAGAGATCGGAGGTATGTCACGTACAATATTGAGTACAATATCCTTGTTAATTTCCAGATACCGGATTCATTGAGACCAGAATATACTTTAACTCATCAATATGCTCTTATCATTTGAAAGAAATCGAGTACTCGCTGGACATTTACATCAATTACTACGGAATCACAGTACAAAAGCAAAGAAATCAGCAAGTTCTCAGAAGTGGATTAGCAGGCAGACAAGAGATCCATATACTAAGGCAGCTAAGTTTCAAGATTATAAATCTCGTGCAGCTTTCAAGTTAAAGGAGATCAATGATGCACATAAGCTTTTCAAACCAGGTTACACTGTTGTGGATCTAGGGTTTGCTCCAGGTGCTTGGTCTCAAGTTGCCGTTGAGCTAACCCAACCTAACGGTAAAGTTCTTGGGGTTGATATTATACCAGCCAATCCTCCAAAGGGTGCTTCATCAATTCAAGCCAACATCCTAAGCAAAAAGACACACGTTCTTATAAGAAATTTCTTTCATGATTTAAATAAATCTACAGTTAAACACACAAGTCCGAATGATAACGCCTCAGAAAACACCATTTCACCAATTGAAGAAAGCTATATTACTTCTGAATTGAAAGAGAATGTCACTGTTGACTCTTCCAAAAGAGAAGATTTGGAAAGTATACCTTCTGGTTTCAGTGAGTCTGAAGAATTCCCTGTTGATATTGTTATTAGCGATATGTATGCACCTGTCCCACCTCCTTATAAAGATTGGAACAACACGACTAATACGGCCTATTTCAGGATGGCAAATACCTCAGGGTTAATTGTCAAGGATCACACAGATAGCATGGTATGTATCAAACGCTTTCATGGATTTTAACGCTTTCGAAAGGGAATACTAACAGGATTTAAGAATCTATGTGACGCAGCTTTGATCTTAGCGATTGATCTACTGAAACCTAACGGTTCCTTTGTTTGTAAGTTTTATACTGGAGCTGAAGATAAGGGTTTGGAGAGAAGACTGAAAAAAGTTTTCAAGAGGGTTATCAGATACAAGCCTGATGCTTGTAGGGATGAGTCTAAAGAGTGTTATTTTGTCGCTTTTAAGAAGAAGAAAAACATCGATAAGCTGGAGGTTTTCACGTCCACTGAAGATAGTGAGTGATCAGGCTTACAACTATGGTTTCAATAATCCTGTAAATATCAAATAAAGCTATTTGGAATCTAGTAGTGCCCTTGAACTTATCTACATATATTCCTGAGAAAGGTATAATGATTTTATGAATGTACGACCGGTCCTTAATATGAACAATTAGACCCAAATTGGCTAAGGGATTCTAGCTTTAGAATTGTAGCTGGGCCTGTATATCTAATTCAAGCCATTCTACGTACATATAATGACAAGCTAATTATTAAATAATATTCTCGATGTGTTTATTATTTTTTCTAATTTACAAATTTTAAAAAGGAACTCGAATCTCTAATTATCTGGTTCGATGCTTTCCTCTCCGGCTTGTTCCTCAAGAGCTTCTTCGTATTCACCGGAAGGAATGGAATCTTCGGCTTGTGGCTCGACAACCTCCTCCTCCTCTTCTTGTTCTTCTTCTTCTTGTTTTTGTTCTTCTTCTTGTTCTTCAGCAACAGCATGTTCTTCAAGTGGTTCGTCGTCAAGATCCACCAAGTTTTCCTCAGCTGGAGCTTGGTTCTGAACAACAGGAGCTTCGATTCGGTCAGCAATGGACTGCTTACCTTCCTTGATTAAGTCTTCCTTCCAGGAAGAGACAGACTTCGTTATGTCCTTCCCGTAGTTCAAACCAAAGACTGCGGCTTCAACGGATCTATCAGTCAAGTTCAAAAGTTCGATAGCATTTGTGATGTCCCCTATGCTCCAGTAGGCATTGAAAGCAATGTTATATTTACCCTTGGACTTAGCAGACTCAGCGAGTTCCAATAATTTGGATCTGTTGTTGAAGGAAATGTACAGTAATAACAAACTTTCCAAATCAGAGGCATTTTCGAAACATTCAATGGCAAGATTGTACTTGAACGATTCCAAGGCCAAATCACCCAATGACTTCCACTTGTGTTCAGTGTTTTCCTTTTGAGCAATATCTCTGGCAATTGCGAAGTTCTTGGTTTGGACAGCGATTTCAAACTTTTGTTCTAAATCTGGAGAAATGTTCAAGGCGTCTTCGAGGTAACCTTGAGCTTCTAAGAATTTGGAAATATTCAAGAGATCGGACTCTTCAATGTTCTTCAAGTATTCATCGTTGGCTTGCTCAATCTCACCTCTGAGAACCAAAGTTTGATATTCCAAGACAGAAAGAGACAAGTGGTAACTTGTGACTTGAATGTCCTTATCAGAAAGATAGACCTTGTTGTCACGGGCAAGGTAGCCTAATACAAAGGCAGATGATTCTAAGTGGGCAATGTTGTATACCTTACCACCAACAAGATAGTTCAATCTGTGAGTAGAAGTAGTGAAGATGAAGACATCACCAACCCACTTACCAGAAGTGATGGCTTCACTGACATCGTATAAGACCTCGAAGGATTCCTCAACACCTTCTTCTGGATCAACAGAACCGTTTTCTAGAGCTTCGTTGAATAAATCTCTATCGAAGGACAAGACGTATGAGTCTTCGCCTGATGAGATGAGGACCAATTCACCAGACTCAGACCAGATGACATCATTGGCTTCAACATCAATTCTTCTGACCAAGGAAGATGTCTCCCAATCGTAGAAAGCGACGAAGCCATCACCTTTAATACCTAACAAGGCACCACTGAACAACTTATCGGCGTTGTATGGGAAATCAATCTCGCCGTTTGGCTTGGCCTTAAAGTTCTTTTGAATGGAGATGGAATTGGAGGAGTCCATGATAGCATATGAGTTTGAGTCTGGAGCCCAAGCGAAGTCAGATGCACTACCGTAAGATTTACTTCTCCAGGCTAAGGCAGTGTAGACAATGTACTCACCATCACCGACAACAGTGACGAAACGACCATTTGGAGAGTGTCTTAGCGAAGTTGGGAAGACTTCAACTGAGCCCAAGTCCTTGGAAGGTAATGGTAATGGCTCACCATCTTCGGCATCTTCTGAGCCTTTAATGACAGAGGAGAAGACATCAGAGTTCTTAGACCAGATCAACTTACCAACTGGATCCATAGAAAGACGTGGTTCGTCGTTACCCAATTGTAAGACAGTGATACCAGCATCGAAACCAACAGCAAGAGAGTTGGAGTTGTTGTTGGCAGCAAGACACCAGGCTCTTTCCAAACCGTAATTCAAGGTCTTTTCTAATTTGTAGGTGGTGGAACTCCAGATCTTAATGGTAGCATCTTCGGCACCTGAGATGATAATTGGTAAATCTTTGTGGAAAATGGCAAATGAAACATTGGAGGTGTGGCCTTCTAAAGTGGCAACACAGGATTTGGTTTGATAATCCCAGATCTTGATAGTCTTGTCGTCCGATGATGTGATTAAGTATGGCTTGTCGGCTTGTGGATAGTAGGAGACGTAGTTGACACCCTTTTGCTCATGTGCGACTAAAGTGAAGTTTGGAGTTGGGTTACCAAGCGACCAGATCTTGACGGTATGGTCCAAACAGGCGGAGGCAAAAGTGTTTGGATCCTTTGGGTTGAAAGCTAAGGACATGACATAGTGTTGGTGACCTTCGAATGTTTGTTCCAATTTCCAGTTGTTATCCCAGTTCCATAACTTGACGGTCATATCATCAGAAGAGGTCAAGACATATGACTTGGATGGATGGACGGCGATGGAACGAATGTAATCAGGATGGGCTTCAAATTGAGCGACCTTTTCACCGGTGCTGAAGTTGTAGATACGGACTTGGAAGTCATCAGAGCCAACAACGATCCAATTCTTACGGGCAATAAACTTACCTGCACGACATGGAACTTCACAAACATCAATGGTTTTGACCTTAGTACTGGTTTCAAAATTCCAGATTTCAACATTACCTGAATACAAAGTGATAAGAACCCATGGTTCGGAAGGGTGGAAATCAATACCCTTAACACGGTCAGTACGTGCTAAAAATTGTTTCTGTATTCATGAGGTTAGTGACTGTTGTCATGTGGCTTTGAAGGCGAATCGAGCGGCAATTGTAGATGAATTGACCTGGATCATGGACTTACTTTGATATCTAACTTCATTCTGAGGACAGTAGTGATTGATTGAAGCTACAGAATGAGTTCTGATCTAATAAAAACTAATGAATTGTGATTCATGCTGTGTTTACTTACGAAATGCAGTGCTGTCCATTTGAGTTTGATTTGCTCGTTGACTTTCCAAACCGCAGGCGCCAGGCAGACAGACCGCGACTTCCGGAAACGTCAGAATTCAGCACGTGACTAAAATGTCTTGATTTTTCTCTGTCCAATATTATGCATGGATATGCACTTGAAACTTTTAAATCTTCCAATGTCCAGAAAAGAATTAGTTCACTTTTTTAACTCGGTCCACAAGAAAATATTGCATGAAATTAGGTACAAAATTTACTGGCTTTATCTGATAACATACAAGTTACAAGTTACAGCCGGCAAACAAAGAATCTAAAAGCCGGCTTTCGGTATTCAAGATTCAGCTTTGAACTTTGCTCAAAAGAGTAAACCGTTGAAAGTTGGGTATACGTGCCTGAAAAATCCAGTAAAACTAGTCAAAATATATGACCTCGTTTTATACACGCTCAAATCCAGATTTCACAACTTATATTATATTAACTCCAAGTGTATATTTTGGGGGGGATTGTTCCGCGGGTTAATGACTCGAGGCCGACAAAAGAAATTATGTATGTACATCCACGCAAGATCCTGATCCTGACCTGATTAGAAAAAAAATTAACTAGGCGACACTAAAACATTTCAAAGACCTTCGAATCCAGCGATGAGTTGGGTATAAGAACTTGAGAAACTGCTCCTTGACAAAAAAAATCTTTCGTTCATCTCCGGAGCTACCAACATATATATCGTTGAATTGGAGAGCATTGTTACGTACCCACATACATTCACGTAACAGTTTAAAGACAATAATACATTCAATGGATCAAGTCATTAAACTCAGGGCTAGACAATTTGTCAGAAAGTTCACCACCAAAGAAGGTCTTTTAGGTGACTATGACTACAAGTTTCTTTTCACTCCAACCATCCCATTCATGAAGCAAGAGAAGCCAATTCAACCTTTCTTTGGGTTGAACTCTGATATGCCAGTCTTCTTGGGTTTCATCCTAGGTTTACAACATTCTTTAGCCATGTTAGCTGGTGTTATCACTCCACCAATTTTGATCGCCAACTTTGCCAACTTCGAATCCCACCAACAACAGTATCTTGTTTCCACTTCTTTGATTGTTTCTGGTTTCTTATCCATGATCCAGATTACCAGATTCCACATCTTCGGTACTCCATACTACTTGGGTTCCGGTATGTTATCCGTCGTCGGGACCTCTTTCGGTTGTATCGTCGTTGTGGCCAAGGTCTTACCAATGATGTACACTGCTGGTTATTGCCCGGTTGCTGAAGATGGTACTCACTTACCATGTCCAGATGGATACGGTTCCATCTTGGCTACTTCTTGTGTTTGTGGTTTGTTGGAGTTGGGAATGTCATTCATCCCAGCTAGAAAGTTGAGAAAGATCTTTCCTGCTACTGTCACAGGTACTGTTGTCTTGTTAATGGGTGTTTCTTTGATCGCTTCTGGTTTTGAAGATTGGTTAGGTGGTTCTGGTTGTATTGATTCTATCTGTCCATCTGCCACTGGTCCAAAGGCTGCCCCATATGGTTCCGCTCAATTCATCGGGTTGGGTTTCTTAGTCTATTCCACTATCATTCTTGCTGAAAAGTTCGGTTCTCCAATCATGAAGTCTTGTTCTGTGATCTTGGGTTTATTAGTGGGCTGTATTGTCGCTGCTGCTTGCGGTTACTTCGATAACTCCGGTATCAAGTCTGCCAACACTGTTTCTTTCATTTGGGTCGAAACATTCAAGCTCCGTATCTACGGTCCAGCTGTCTTGCCATTCTTAATCGTTTACATTGTCCTTGTCATGGAGACCATTGGTGACTTGACTGCCACTGCTGAAGTCTCCAGATTGCCTTTAGACGAATCCAGAATTCAAGGTGGTTTAACTGCCGATGCTTTCAACAGTATCATTGCTGGTTTGATGACCATCACTCCAATGTCTACATTTGCTCAAAACAATGGTGTTATTTCCATCACTAAGTGCGCCAACCGTACCGCTGGTTACTGGTGCTGTTCCATCTTGATTATTATGGGTATCTTCACTAAGTTCGCTGCTGCTCTAGTTGCTATTCCAAAGCCAGTCTTAGGCGGTGCCACTTCTTTCTTGTTCACCGCTGTCGCTGTGTCTGGTGTCAAGATTCTTTCCACCACTCAATTCAACAGAAGAGATCGTTTCGTCTTAACTGCTGCTTTGTTACCAGGGTTCGGTGCCATTTTGGTTCCATCTTGGTTCTCTAACTTCTTCACTTACGGTGGTAAAAACACAGCCTTAATTGGTTTCCTTGATGCCATTACAGTAATTATGGAATCCTCTTACGCTTTAGGTGGTATTATCGCTACTTTCTTGAACTGGTTGCTACCAGAAGATTTTGATGATAGCACTGAAGATCAATTTGAAGGTGACATGAACGCTGGTAGAAGCATGGATGTTGATGCTTTACCAATGGATGACATGGTTCGTCAATATGATGACTTTGAAAGAGGTGTGGACGCTACTGTGAAGGCTAAGCAGTCCAACAACGTCATTTCTCCAGAGCTTTCAACTCTTGCTTCTAAGTCCTCTTAATCGCATTTTTCTCGTTCTTGTTTTATCTATCTCGCATATGGTTGTTCGTTTCTCTCAAACCTAACTCTAATATAATTTTGCATTGTTCTACTACTTACACTTGTACTGCTACTACAGCTTGTGAGATTTTCATAAACGTAAAACTTGGAATATTAATAGAGTAGTATATAAATATAAAGATGCGATCAAAGGATATCAGTTCATATCGATCTATTGCTTTTCGGCGATCAGTTCGTCAATGGCGTTGACTTCCTTACCATTGATGGAGTCAGAAGCAGACTCTTCATCAGCTGAGAAACCTTCAACTTCACTGATGGTGTTTCTTGGACCGAAGTAAGACTTTCTAGCATAGGCGTAGAAGTAGATGATAGATAGAAGCCAAGTACCACAAGTGATAACCACAGTGTAGTTCATACTTTCCTTATCCACAGTTGGACCAGCTGGGAACATGGCCATGATGATAGTGAAGTTGGTGAATAAGACAGCACTGACGTTGACAATTGGGGATAGGATTGGACCTAAGTAGAAAGTACCTGGGACGAATAAATTCTCACTGGTGAAGTATTGGTTGTACAATCTTAACATGATTGGGGTTTGCCAAGCGAAGTAGTTACCACAAACGTACAATGTGAATAAAGCGTTGGCAGCGGTAGTACCAATCAAACACAATAGACCCATGATCAAAGCGAAGATACCACCGAAAATAATAGCTCTGATTGGAACTTTTAATTTCGAGTTAACAACCTTGATGATAGAGGAGAAGACCAAACCGTTGTCTCTGGCGAAAGCCCAGATTTGTCTAGAAGTGGCAGTGATGGTAGAAGCACCCATTAACCATTGACAAACAGCGATCAAAACCATGAATGCAATAGACCACTTCTTACCTAAAGTGTTGTAGATTAATTGAGCCATTGGTTGACCAGATTCAGCGTTGATGACGGAATCAACTTGGTCTGGTTGTAAGGCGAAACAGGAAACAATCATGATGAAGAAACCAATGATCCAAACACTGAAGACAGAGGACATGATACCGAATGGAACGGTCTTGGTGGCATTGATGGCTTCTTCGGACATGTGAATACAAGAGTCGAAAGCACCAATGGTCCAAATAGCTGGCATGAAAGAGTTCATAACCCAAGACCAACCTTCTGGCCAATCAGACAAGTTTGTGGCATTGGTCATAACCCAGTGGCCTGGGGCAAATGAGTGTCTAGCACCGACTAACATAGCAACAATGAATAAAGCACATAACAAAAGATTAGCAATGACAGAGGTAGTTTGCAATTTGGCAACACCGTAAGATGCAACACAAGCAGTAGCAACGTGGGACACAACACAAGCAGCAAAAACACCATAAGTGATACCATTTGTGATTTCAAAGTTACCATCTTTGGCAATGTAGACCACAGCAAGAACCTCCTTGGCGAAACCATAGTCAATGGAACATAAGGCACCTGTTAATGCAATAGTGTTGGAGTTACCAACGACGAATGATAATGGGATCTTTAAGGCATCAGGAGCATAGTAGTAAGTCCAGTAGAATAAACCACCAGATGTTGGGTTGGCAGAAGCTAATTCAGACATGGAAACAGAGATAAGGAAAATGAAGAAAGAGGAAACGAACCAACCCCAAATAGCAGAAGATGGACCTGTTGTGATAGATTGACCGTAGACAGAGGCAATAGATGGAAGGATACTCATAATAGAGAAAGAGACACCAAAGACATTGATAGCGGTGAAATGTCTCTTCAACTCCTTTCTATAACCAGACTTGGCTAATAACTCATCATCGTCTAAGCCAGTAGGATCAATGATTTGATGGTCATGGACGTTTCTGATGGTCTTAACGTTTAAACCTTTAGGATCAGTGTTTAAAGCGTGTGATGTAATAGATCTGAGACCATTGGAGAAGGTTGAGTATAAGTTGTGATCTGTTGCAGTGACAACTGGGGAAGTTTGAGGCTTCATGATGGGATAGACTGAATATGGATGCAGAGATGAAACGCTTGATTAGGTTATAAAAAGCTGAATCAATTTGGCCTTAGAGAGATGTTGAAATTGGGGATATGACACTGCCTTTATAGTAGGTTGGAGACTATGGTATCTTCGTTTTCCATTTTCCTTGAATTAGATGAGCTGGAGATAGTCTGACATAACTCAAAGTAGTCTAGCATGGCTAAGTTTAAACTATGGCTTGAATCCTGAAAGATAAGGTGGTTCCGGGGATTGATAAAGTCAGACGTGTCTAACATGCATTAACGTATAGTTAATATATGGAACACCAATAGCCGATCAATATGCAGCGTTATATATTGGACCCGATCCCGACAGCTAGGCCAGTTCAAGAGTCAGCATATAAGCACTGAGTTAGAAACTGAAATCCAAAGTTAAAGATAGCAGCTTGGTACATAATTAATTACGCTGCGCTGTAGATGATCTGTTTCCTCGGAAACGCTTGAAAGCGATTTCGGGTATGATCGACGAAGGACTTCCGGCTCATAATTGTTCGAGCCAGGTATCCTTAATAACCCCAAATTTTCCTGGATTTTAACTCTTTTGATATTCAGTGCCTATTATTGAACCAAAGCTATCACCTAGTCAGAGCTATCCAAGATTAGAAACAGCTATACCATTAATTATAGGTAACTACATGATATCTGATCAAGCAATCAGAAGAAGTATCTTATCGGACTTCCGAGCTTGACGTGAGATATTTCGCGGGTTCTTCTGCACTTTGACGCAAATTTGTGTTGACAGTTGACAGATATACAATTCCGTCCAACTTGGCGCACCAAGTTTACGAATTCGGGAACTGCGCGCTACGTGGGGAAAGCGCTAATTCACAAAAGCGGCAAAAACCTTTAAATGGAAAGAAAGCCCACTATCTTCTCTAAATTTGGACATTAAAGGCAATTGCCTTCCGGTTTGGGCCTAATTGTGCTTAAACTTGACGTTTCTGATATATAAACTATGGCTCTAAGTTTCCACATTTAGTGGTGTGAGACGTGACAAACAAGCAAAACATTTAGCGACAAATACCGTAGGATCTTGTACTGATCTTTGATGCTTGTCAACAGTCAACAGATGTAATTGAACGCATAAAGTTGCATCAGCTAGCTGATAATACGATCCAGAAAAGTGTTATAAATATTATTGACTCCTGGTTCCAGCATGTAATTACTATGTTTCTAGAATTTCAGAATAGATCGATGGCTAACATCTGTTCAGAGCTGAAGCCAGAAGTTCGGTCTCGCGAGTTTCCAACTCCTATGTATACTATAATATATTCATGAAAGAACTCTTAATAGTTAGTGTAATGGAAATTAGAACGACGTTTATTAATTAAGATATTGCTGCACAGCTGAGAATAATTGGCACAATACATTCATCATCATGTCTTATTAACAAATCTAGTTGTGTCTGGATAACCTTGCTCCTTATAGTACAAGTATTGATTCAATAGTGACAACTGACAAATGAAACACTTGAAAGCCCTACATTCTGCAGGGGCATCTCGGAATCTCTTTCTACTGGAGACTCTGTAATCTCTGAGACAGGTGTAATGTAAGTGATGACCACAAGGAAAGACAATCATTTTAGCTTCGTCGTCATCATAATGTAATAGACAGATGGTACATGATGAATCATTCTCAATCTTCTCGATAAAGTTTCCTGAATCTGAAGCCTTTTCTGTTAAACCTTTGACTTCTCTAACGGTTAAAACCTTGTTAAATGAGTTGTTAGGTTGCATGTAGTCAAATTTTTCCACATCACTTTGGTTGAATTGTGGAACATAAGAATCAACTTCTTGTCTGGTAATAACAAAGTCCTGTGCTAAGTTCTTCTGAATTGGAACACCCATTTCATTGAGTTCTTCATCTACTAAATCTTCAATCAAGCCACCGTCCTTGAAGAAAATGAAAGATGGGATGGAAACCAAAGCAAATAGAATGACAACTGGGAGTGATGGTACGAGAATGAAGAATCTCAGGCATAAGATCTTTCTGTTCAAAGACTTCATCTTTTTGAGGTTTTCAGCATTGATCAAAACGTTACCATCTAAATCAACAATATCACGCTCTTGATCTAGGATTGGCTGTAATGCTTTACGTTCAGTGACTTTTCTCCGGTATGAAGTTAAAAGAGCCGCTCCGTAAATGAAGATAAATAAAAGATAACCGTTGATAACACCAGCAATGATCAAGGACTTCTTGAATTTCTCTTGAGCTTTCTCATTTGGAGTCAAATTCTTAGGCTTTTTAACTTCTTCCCTTTTGGTCAAATGTGATTCCATTGGGAAAGCAATGCTGGATGCCTCTTGGATTTCGTATGATTGGGCTTCTGAAACGCTCAAGTCCTCTCCTTGGCATGCATTGTCCAGTGGGACAGAAGCACCAACTGCCAGAAGAGTGGAAAGTGATAGTAGCAAGTGTTTAGACGTAAGTTTCATTGTAATATGTGGTGGTATTCAAATTAGTGGAAAAGTATCTCTTCTAAACTGCAAAGAAGTTTGTAAAGTGCTATTCTGTGAACTTGCTGGTGATTGAAAGTTTCCTCTTTAATATTGTTTGTGGCCAAATATCATAGCTCTCTTCCTGGAATTGACACTCCTTCTCTGAGATATCGATCATCGATGGACTCATGATTACCGCTTGAGATGTGTAGCTCCTTTGCAATTCTCATTTTGAGAACAAACTCCGTACAATTATGTTTTTTTAGAATTAAGCGCCGAAATATCCTTAATTTTATTTAGCGAGAGATCAAGTCACGTGCTGCGATGCCGTGTTCATAACGATCATTCCTTAACTGAGGATAAATCCGTTTAAAATAACTCACAGGTGATCTTCGATTCATTCTCAGTTAATGATTTACGTGTGTTTGGATGTAGAAGAGCTCATGAACTGCTGGAAGGTGACTGCTTATTATTGTAAATTGGACTGTGCGTACAGCTGCAAAGATTCTGCGGCTCGGAAATTAATAGTATACCATGGTTCTAATTACTTCAACTACGTCATTCTATGGTAAATAACTTTCATAATGAGTATGTTATATCTAATATACAGTCAGCATACTCTCTTTTGATTCTTCATTTTTGGTCTTTTCCAGGTTGAGTTTCCTTTCTAGATAACTAGTGTTCATTTCTTGTTCTTGATCTTGATCAATTCTCTGACAAAATTCTCACCCCAGAAACCAGATGTATACTTAGAAATATAACCAAAGAGCTTATCGTGGTTAGCCTTTCTCTTCTCCATAGGCAAAGTCAATGACTCATAGATAGCCTTTGACAACTCATCGGTGTTCCATGGGTTAATAATGAGAGCACCGTTCAAGGATTGAGCAGCACCAGTGAATTCTGAAAGAATCAACGAACCTTTCAAGTCCTGTTGACAAGCAATGTATTCATAACTGACAAGGTTCATACCATCTCTGGTGGAGCTGACACAGCAGACATCGGAAATGTTATATAAGGAAATCAACTCGTCAAATGGGATGGACTTGTGCATGAAGTGAATAGGAACAAACTCCACTGTACCAAAAGTACCGTTGATTCTCCCCACAAGTTCGTTCACCGTTGCTCTTAAACTTTGATATTCTTCCACGTCTCCTCTGGATGGAACTGCCAATTGCACTAAGACGACTTTGCCGATCCACTCTGGGTGCTCTTGTAAGAACACTTCGAAAGCGTGAAGTTTCTGAGGGACACCCTTGATGTAATCCAATCTATCAACACCGACAATGACTTTGACATCCTTGAACTTAGTACGTAACTGGTTGATTCTCTCGATGACTGAGTCCTTTTTAAGACCCTCTGTGAAGTTGTCAACGTCAATACCAATTGGGAACGCCCCAACATTGACATATCTGCCGTTGTACTCAACACCGTTTGGTAGGGTTTTAACTCCCAAGATTCTCTCCACTGAAGATAGGAAATGTCTGGCGTAGTCATAGGTATGGAACCCAATCAAATCACAGCTCAAGACACCCTTAAGGATTTCTTGTCTGACAGGTAGGATTCTGTAGATCTCAGAGGATGGGAATGGGGTATGTAAGAAGAAGCCAATCTTGACGTTCTTCAAGCCACGTTCTTGAACTTGAACTCTGATCATTTCAGGTAGAAGCATTAAATGGTAATCATGGATCCAAACGATATCGTTGTCCTTGACGTGTTTCATGATGTTTTCAGCGAATCTTTCATTGGCTTCATTGTACGCAGCCCAAGCGTTTTCATCAAAGCTGATCTCACCTGGATGATAATGGAATAAAGGCCACAAGATAGAATTACTGAACCCGTTGTAATGTAATTCAGCAATTTCGTCACTCAAGAAAACTGGAGTGGCTTTGAACTTCTCATCTAGATCTTTCGTCACTTGTTCTTGCTCTTCTTCTGGAACCTCCCAACCTGGCCAACCAAACCATTGGAATGTTGATGTTTTCTTTAACCCTTGTAAGGCGGTAACCAACCCACCTGATGAAAGATTGTATTCGTATGTTCCTTCTGGAGAACGTTTGAGCGTGACTGGGATACGGTTGGAGACAACTAAGATGTTACCTGTTACTGGCATGGTCGAATGAGGTTAAGATGTTTTGTTATATTGATTCAATGGGAAGACCGTGTGCGTCGTCTGTTGCTGTGGGGGGTCAAATGGATGAATTAGAAGGTAATTTATATGGTAAATTGGCGATTGAGATGATTACCTGAGATGATTCAGTGTTGATGTTTGTGATTTGATTTCTATAATTGATTGGTAAAGAGTTAAGAGGCTAGCAATCTTGGAGGTTGGTTAAAGTTGTCAGCTCGTTATAACTGGTATCTCACGGCGGACGGGAATCCTGCTAATTCGTGGAGTTTGGCGTGCACTTTTGCATCACAAGGTGAGAAGCTGGAGATCGCTGCTGGCTTGCGCGGAAGCTCAGCTGGCGAGCGGACAAGCTTGCCGTTAGGACACGTGACACATTCAGTTCCCCAGAGTATTGCTCCCTTCAATTCTAATTAGTGAGTATACATCGAACTATTTAACTTCTTCTCCTTCATTCTCCATTCTTGTAGCTTGCCTTCCCATTTAGGATCCATATCAGTGATTGTTACGTTCTGAACTCTAGAATTTCTGATGTTTATGAAGATTGTCAAGTCTCTTAACATCATCTGAAGACAAATAGCATCCACAGGATCATAGTCAAAGTCAACATCCGTTTGTAGCGATTCTATGGTCTTCAAAATAGACTTTTCAGTCTTAAGATAATAAGCCAGTGGGAGATAAAATGTAGGGTCATTGAATAAACTCTGACAACACTTTAACACTGAATCCGTCCGTAACAAATCCAATGAACAGAAACTTGGTACATGTTTATACTTCCTAACATGCATAGTACAGTTCCTGCAACCTTTTTCATTCTGTTTGAGCCACTTTGGTTTCAGTTCAAAGATCCAACTGTTGGTTTCATGGCTTTGAAATACACTGTAGTACCTCTCCTTCTTAACCAATTCATGTCCTTGAGTCAGATCAGGCATGAGTAGTCCAAATTGGTCTGTTTCAAGACACCCCTCTTTTAAGAAGCTGACTTGGACTAGTTCTAACTGAATTGCATGCTGAGATAATTGATTCGGTATGTTATTGTAGTGGATGTATATCTGTCTTGTGTTGTAAATCTGATTCGATTGACGAAGTCTGAGGAGTTTATTATGGAATGTTAGGTCACTACCTTGATATTTGTAAACTATGTTGGCATTCCCTTTGCCGTAGAACTTCCAGTCTTCTGCGTTACTTAGTTTCAGCATGTAAATGATAGAGTGTCTTTGGTTGGACAGATCAAAGCTCTACTGAAAACGGTGTGACAGACGCCAAACGCCAAAATTCACATAGCCGTATGTTTATGTCTCTCCGTGCACGTCAAAAAATAGCAGGCTCCAGTCACTCGAATTAGCCTCTTCTATCCATGATTATCAAGACGGTATATCACTGCTTTACACTTAGGAAATCAAGCCATAGTTTGAGCTGAATGGCTTCCACTCTTGTAGAATTATCTCTCCTTATACGTTCCTACTTTTGGCATATTGTTTCAGGCTCTTAGAAGCTGTATAACAGACTTTCATCTGGCGCAAAATTGACTTTCGAAGTAGCGATGATCTTTAAAAAATTTCATGCAAGATGCTTGAATTCAATTATTTAGTGTACACTGACCCCAACAAAAGAGTTCAAGCGCTAGAGTACTCTTCATTGCATCTATCAGTGTGAAATCTGGATGTTCCATAGATCTCTGAAAAGACTAATATTCAAACCTTTCCAGCACAGCTCTCTTCTGACTCATCAACGTTCAAATCTACCGCCATTTCAACTGAAAAGAACGTATAATCACAGCACAAACATGGGCTCAAACACGATAGTAGACCTTTCTCCACCAGTCAACCGTTCCATGACCGAGTTGGATCGTGATTTCTTCCAACGCTCCCTTTCGGTGGTCATCGCATTCTTTCCAGATCCAAAGAAGATAGGTGAGTTCACAAAGAAATTCAACAAAGACACATTGGGCATCAAAAAAGTCAAGAACATTGTTAAGATTCCTGAACAGAACAAGATCGGTGTTCTATTGACTGAAAACTTACAAGACATCAATCAAGTCTCTGAAATTTTAACCTCTGAGGCTCAACAGTTCATCCAAGCTGAAAATATCACGTTACAGCCATACCAATTAACCATCCCTTATTCTCACTGGAAATCAGAAGAAATCTTAGGTGCTATCCTACCTGAATCTCTCCTAGATGAGATCCCATCTGGTTTCACCATCACCGGTCACATTGCCCACTTGAACTTGCGCTCGGAATTCAAGCCATACGGGGAGCTAATTGGCCAGGTTCTCTTGGACAAGAACCCTAACATCAAGACTGTCGTTAACAAATTGGACTCCATAGACACTGTTTATCGTACCTTCGCCATGGAGGTGTTAGCCGGTGAGGACAACTTGATTGTTGAGCAAAGAGAATCCAACTGTCTGTTCAAGTTTGATTTCTCCAAGGTGTACTGGAACTCAAGATTGCACACGGAACACGAACGTTTGGTTAAGTCCTTCAACGAAGGTGATTTCGTCATCGATGTCATGGCCGGTGTTGGTCCCTTTGCCGTCCCAGCTGGTAAGAAGAGAGTCATTGTCCTTGCTAACGATTTGAACCCTGAAAGTTACAAGTACATGTCTGAGAATATCGCCAAGAATAAGGTTGGTGGCTTCGTCAAGGGCATTAACGAGGATGGTAGAGTCGTCATTAGAGAGTCCTACCAAAGATTGCTGGACTACATTGAGGAGAAGAACGGCTCCATCAAGTATCAAACCAGAAAGAGAAGAAGCAAAGAGGAAGATCAGATCACCGAACACGAAATCGTCATTCCAAAGCAAATATCCCATTTCGTCATGAACTTGCCAGACTCCGCTTTGGAATTCTTGAATGAATACGATGGTATTTTCAGAAACCACAAACAGCAAATCCAGCAAATCCAAGACTTCAAGTTCCCAATGGTCCATGTTTACTGTTTTGAGAAATTCAGCTCTGAAGAAAGCCCTGAACCAACTGACAAAATGCTACACCGTCGTGTTTTTGAAAAGATGAAGAAGATCATGAACTACGATCAATTGCAATTCGACACTTTGAGCTTCCACACAGTGAGAAAGGTCTCTCCAACTAAGCCTATGTTCTGTGTAAGCTTCCCATTGCCTGAGGAGTTTCTCTTCAGAGAACCTGTTGTGTAAATACATACAATCAATAAACCCACATGAATTACATATAACACAATCAAGTATCATAAGCTGCCTTTATACTGTTTTGGACTATCGTCAAAAATCGCTGGTTGTCCTCAGCTTCATCCATGATAATTCTAGCAAAAGAGATAAAGCTGTCTCTATCGAACTCAGCTTTAGCACGTCTCCCCAGCATATATTCGACAACCTCTTGATCACTAGTAGAACCCCTTGTGACTTTCCTATGAACATACTCCTGCTTATCTAAAATCTTCAAAAACTCCAATATGTTGATCTCAGCGATTGGGAATTTAGTAACCTCCCCAATACCATAGATATCTTTGAAAATCCTGGTCAACTCTTCTTCCATGATGGAGTTCTCAGAAAGGATAATGATGGAGAGAATGAGAAGAATAACACCGTTGTTCATAAGCTTCTCGTCGGAGTTGAAAGTAGGGTTCAAGTCCTTATCATTTCTGTAATCCTTTCTCTCATGGTTCAACTCACTGGCAAATAATCTGTGACCTTGTTCTTGAGCTTTGGATTCAATGATGAATCTAGCATGCTCGTCCTCTATGTTGGAGATCAACATGTAGGTCTTCGAAGAGCTGGCTTTTGGGGACTTAGCAGTAGAGGATAACTTAGCAGGCAAATCAACAAGCTTGTAACCAAGACAAGAATCAAGGAATAAACGAGCGGTTTCAAACGCCTCTTTGAACTTCACTTCAGATAAACGGGCTGACTCATTCCATGCAGCTTTCTTGATATTATCAGCGTTTATTGTTATTTTGTTGTTATTTAATGCTATGATGGTTCTAACGATCTTTGAAATGGCTTGTTGAGAACCAGTGGAAAATCCTTCTATCAAAGACATTGTTTTTGGAGAATCGTCATGATAAACGGCTTCTTGTTCATCTCCAGAGTAGTTTTCTTCATCTGACATTATGGTTTGTTTACCTGTTCTTGATTGTCTTGAAATAAAACCAGTTTAAATGTCCTTTTTATTGAAGTCAATAGTTATGATTTAACAGATTTAACTCTTACGCGTCCGATATTTTGGAATTTGAAATCATAAATTACGCGCCAGGCGTGTGTGTTTTTTTTCAACAGATCAAAGTAGCACATAAATAACTATAAATGTCCAAAAAGGGCAATAATAATTAGTACAAAACCGTCCATATAGCACAACTTTTTTCTTTATTTCAATAGCAGTTTGTATCAGTTTCAGCATATATGTATTATGTTTGTTAAGAATGAACTGCCTCTACGACGTGCTGTTCGTCGTTATGTGAGTCGTTTTGACTTCACTGTTGATTGGAACCACCTTGGGTGGATTGGGGTGTGTTGACCTTAAAGCCTTAGCTAACACATGAAAGAAGTTGAAGCACGTCTTCTAACACTAAACATTCGAAAATCCCCATAAATCTTCTCTGATCAGCTCCGATTCGTTATATCTGGGATTTTTGAAGATTTTCTGGTACTGCTGAATTGTTGATTTCCGACCATGTCACGTGGCTATTCCGTAACTAGGGCCCTCCTATCTTTTTGGCATGTGAGATAAATTTGGAAACCTGCCCCTAAAATTTGACTCCAACTTACTACAATACTTTTTGAATAAGTATTTAAAAGATCGCTCAAAGATCCTGTTAACTCTGAATTATATAATGTCTACCAGTCCAAACTTACCGGAAATCAAACAATTCCTCATAGATTTAGCCCGTGAATGTGGTACAATCATCAAATCTAAATCCGGTAAAGAGACTTATTCAGATAAGTTGAACTCTGTTGATTTAGTCACCGCCATCGACAAAGCCGTTGAATCCTTAGTTTCCAAGACCATCAAAGAAAAATACCCTGAGTATCAATTCATCGGAGAGGAAACTCACGTTCCTGGTGTCACTGCCTTATCAGATGTGCCAACATTCATCGTTGATCCAATTGACGGTACGACCAATTTCATTCATAACTTCCCATACTCTTGCATCTCTTTAGGTTTCACCATTAATAAGAAACCAACTGTTGGTGTCATCTACAATCCTCATTTGAATCTTATGTTCCACGCTATTAAAGGTCAAGGTGCCTATCTTAATGAAGACAAATTACCATCATTGGAATCCCGTCCTATTAGTTTACAATCATCGATTGTTGCTTTAGAATCTGGTTCAGATCGTTCGGGTGAATTATTTGATAATAAGATACAAACTTTCAGAAACTTATTAAGTAAGGAAAAAGGGTTCATTCATGGGTTCAGATCTTTCGGTTCTGCCGCTATGAACATCGCACATGTTGCAACTGGTCAATTGGACGCATACTGGGAAGGTGGTTGCCACTCATGGGATGTCACTGCTGGTTGGGTTATCTTAGAGGAAGTTGGTGGGGTTGCTGTTGGTGGTAATCCTGGTGAAGATGATATTGGTGTTGATAACAGAGTCTTCTTGTTTGTTAGAGGTGGTGTTAAGGAAGAACAAAAGAAGTTCATTCAGGAGTTCTGGAGTAACTGTCAAGGTACTTTAAAGTATGAAGGTATCTAGGGCATGGATACCTTTGTGCTGATATTATTTGTATAAAATTGAATTGAATTCGTATGGAGATTAAAACTCCCTTGAAAGAGTTTTATGAATTTTGAATAAATCCACCAGTCGGACATGTAAGTATCTGCGGGGCAGAAATGTCCTAGAATTTCGAATATTTTGTCCTGAGGACACGTTTTTGTGCACTTGAGAATTGGCAGACCGGGCGGCCTTTGGTGCCTTATGATTCATCAAGCAAATTTATATGGCACCAAGCACCAATTAGGTAGATTTTAAATCTTTCAAGACATCTTCACATACACCTCCATTACCTTCCTTGACTGGTATTAACTCGATTATAAAGTCATCAAAGGTCATATCAACAGAATGGACTCCAACTTTGCCAAATTGGGGCAAACGCTGCCAGAATCCATCAAATCATCGTCTTCTCAATTCTTTGAGCAACCAACTCCAAGTCTAAATATTTCCAATCTGAAAACCGGTTCTTCCAATTCAAGTGGGATCGAAATCAACAAGAAGGATCCATTGCATCGTATTAAGAACTATAACACAGAGCATAACAAGGACGATAGACCACAGTCTCCAATTCCAATTCCAGGTCCATTATCTCATCCAGATGTTCATTTCCCTGCTCTAAATAAGCAAAATGCCGCTACCGGTGTTATTTGGTGTACAGATCGTGCTGCTGAACGTGGTTATCCAAGTCCAAATTGGGTCAACTTGGGTCAAGGTATGCCTGAGACTGGTAATATTCCAGGTTGTTTCTCAAGACCTGAGACTCTTCCAATCTCTTTCGAATCGAGAGAATATGCTCCTACCTCTGGTATCAAGGAACTCCGTCAAGCTATTGCCAATTTGTACAACCAAGAGTACAGACAGGGCAAAGAGTCCAAATACACATGGGAAAATGTTAACATTGCTCCAGGTGGTAGAAGTGCCTTGACTAGAATTGCCTCCATCTTGGGTGATGCCTATTTGTCCTTCTTCCTTCCGGATTACACTGCTTACGCCGAGATGTTATCACTTTTTAAGAACTTTGCCCCTATCCCAGTCCCACTGTACGAAACAGATGGCTATAAGATCGACATGAAGACTATTAAGGGTGAGTTGAACAGAGGTGTGTCCGCTATCTTGACATCAAACCCAAGAAACCCAACCGGTGTTGCTATGACTCGTGAAGAGTTGAAGAACCTACATGATTTATGCCGCCAGAAATGTCTGTTGATCATGGATGAGTTCTACTCCCGTTACTACTACGACGGTGAGATCGGTGAGACTATCTCGTCAGCCTCGGAAGTGGAAGATGTCAACAAGGATCCTGTCTTGATCATCGATGGGTTAACCAAGGGTTTCAGATTGCCGGGTTGGAGAGTTTCATGGATTGTTGGTCCTAAGGAATATATTAGTGCTTTAAGTTCCGCTGGGTCCTACCTCGACGGTGGTACCAACTATCCATTCCAAGAAGCTGCTGTCCCATTCTTGGAGCCAAGCTTAGTTAAAAAGGAAACCATTGCCTTGCAGACACATTTCAAGAAGAAGAGAGATTATTGTTTGGAGAGATTGATCGGCATGGGGTTCAAATTCAAATTTACTCCTAACTCCACGTTCTACATCTGGGTGGATCTATCTCATTTGCCTGGCAAGCTATCAAACTGTCTTGGTTTCTTCCACGAAGCTTTGCATGAGGATGTTATTGTTGTTCCTGGTATTTTCTTCGATTTGAATCCTTTAAGTTTCAGAGAATTGGACGATTCAGAAATGTTCTCCTATATCAGAATCTCATACGGTCCTGAAATGAAGGACTTGGTTAAAGGTATGGATAGAATTGAAAAGATCTTGAAGAAGTTCGATGCCCTACCAAAGAACTGATTAGTGATACCAAAGGGTATATAATATACACACAGCTTTAACTGATCAAGTTCAAGAAAGAAACAATAACAAAATATGATATTAAACTATAAGTAAACTATAGCACTAAAAAATGTGAAACCAATAAAGGACCGCTGTATGGCGTAGCAACAACGTAATTCAAAGTAGCGTTAACCAGCTAGCCCTTAACCCAAAATAAATAAAAACATGCAAAAATAACAGAACCCATGTAGATGTAAGCTCTTAACAAGAACAGGTACCACAGTCATCGTCGCTCTTCTTCATGACTGGGAACTTGGAATCACAGGAACATTCGCCACAGTTATCGGCTGTAGATCTCTTAAGGAATGTTGGGGCAATAGTGGAGAATTTGCTGAAAGATCTGATTTGATTCGAGAACTGAGATCTAACCATGGATGGGGCGGACTTGAAAGTGTTTGTTTTAAGGATGTTGGCGATCATTGTTGTGTTTGAATTGTAATTAGATATACTATTGTAATGACGTTGATTAGTAGCGAATAAGGACAAGGGGAAATTGACATGATTTAAAGAAACTCAACTTGTGGATATCCAACACTATTTATATTCGTTTCAGGAGATCTCCTAATATTTTGTGGAAATTTCTCCTTCAAGATTCCAACGTGATTCTTATTTGGTTGATAACACGTGAATTTGGGTGTTTTTGTGTCTTGTGCACAATGCGAACCGCGTACGCGTTATCAAATCTGCCACACAAAAATGCCGATAGCCGCTCAAAATAAGGTGTAATTTTTGTTTTTTGTGTCAAATTGTCAAAACGTCGTACAAGTACACTAGCTAGGTGTGTTTTTTCTTTTTTGGTATTCTTTTTAGGGCAAATATATTATTCATTGAAAACCTGTGGATCAGTAAAGTATCATATTCATGAAACTATTAATCAGTATATTTCAAAATTAGGTATCTGCGTAAAGTTTTGTCTGGATAGGGCAAGTATATGGTCATCAGTTTATCTATAGTAACTTCCAGTGGTAATAGCGCTTTAAGGTACCGAAGTCATGAAGTTCCTAAGTAAGTCTGATAAAGGTTTTCATGGAGAAGTCTGGACCAGGAACAGAGATAAAATAGTGATACTAGTGCGGAGTAGTATATAAATTTTCGTACTTTATTAAATATATCGAATGTTATTATTGTACAGTTATCAATCAAGACAAATCACCAGACATCTTCTTGGTACTTGTTCAAAGTCTTGAATTGTTTCAAGATATCCAAAGCTTGATCCTTAGAGATACCCTTACCTTCAGCCAAAATCTCAGCGAAAGTTTCATGGACATCTCTAGCCATTCTAGCAGCATCACCACAGATGTAAATGAAGGCACCCTTTTCAAGTAAGGCAAAGACTTCTTCCTTACGTTCCCATAATCTATGTTGGACGTACACCTTCTTAGCGCTTTCTCTTGAGAAAGCAGTGATCAATTCGAAAGAAGAGCCTAGGGACTTGGAGTATTCGACCCATTCGTCTTCGTATAAGAAATCTTCAGTTGAGGATCTAGAACCGTAGAATAATAACATCTTACCGAATTGTTCAGCATCCTTAGATTCAGCTAATTTGTAACGGTCACGAACGAAACCTCTGAATGGGGCAACACCGGTACCTGGACCAATCATGATAACAGGAATAGAAGTGTTAGAAGGTAGTCTGAAAGTGGAACGACGGACGTGGACTGGAAGCTTGTTGACGTACTTGCCTCTTGGCCCATGCAAGTCGTAATGTAGATGAGGCTCAGTGGTGGATTTGTTTTGGTTCAATTGAATGTGGCGTAATAAGTTAGTGGTCACACCGGTGATTAAACGGTCTTCAAATTGGTCGGCTTCAACGACAGCGGTGACGTGGATAGAGGTTTTATCCAACAAAGAGGAAGAAGAAATAGAGTAGTAACGTGGTTGTAAAGTTGAGATGGACTCAACTAAGAACTCCAAAGAGACGGACCATGGTTGACCTTCGCTTAATAGGGAAAGAACTTCAGCCAAGTTGTACTTGTGAGCATGGACTTCGTTAGCGAAAGCATTCTTATCCTTGCTTAATCTTTCAGCTTCGTCGTGGGCCTTAGAGGTTGGGGCGAATTGCTTCAAGTTACCCAAGATTTGTCTAGAGACTGGACCTGAGATTTCCTTGTAGTGACGGAAGATGGTTTCAACGGTAGTTGGGGATGGGAATGGGATGACAACGGTGGAATCTAATGGCTTCAAACTGATGACTTGATCCTGGACGGTGGCTAGGCCGGTCATTTGTAAGAAGTGAGATAACTTTTCTTCAGAGTTTGATGGCCAGATAGCAATGTGGTCACCTGAAGAGTATCTTAGGTTTGTTTGAGATAAGTCGAACTCTAAATGAATGGCACTTCTGTCTTTGGAGTTGAATAGTTCCTTGGTTGTGGAGATAGGAGCTAAGTAAGGGTGGGCGTGATCGAATGGGCCTAAGGATAGGTTGGCGGTTGGGTCAAGGTAGGACTTGTCTGGTTCACCAAGGAAGATCTTTTCTTGGTCATAGTCACCTTGAGATAATCTGGTTAACTCTAAAGAAGGTTCGAATTCAGCATCGAATTCGTCCAAGTGTAAGTACGATTTCAAGACTTCGAAAACGGCTTCCTTCCAAGCCAAGTAGTCTTCATCTAAAGTACCAGCACCGTCATCACCCTTACCGAATTCACCAAGGATGGTGGCCCCGGCTTGCTTCAATGCATTGTGTGTCTTCTCAGCAGCAGCGTTGTAGAACTCATAGGTGGTGTTACCTAAACCGAATAAAGTGTACTTGAATTGTTCCAAATCACCTTCAACTAGGGATTGCAAGTGTTCTTCAAATGGAACAGCTGGATCTGGGTAGTCACCTTCACCGTAAGTGGAGATGAAGAAAGAAACAGGAATGGACAAATCGTTCAAGTTATCGAAATCATAATCTTCCAAATCGGCAACCATGACGTTTAATTTGAATTTCGACTTCAATTCCTTTGCAAACTTGTGGGCGTAGTCTTCAGCGGTACCAGTTTGAGAGCCGTAAAATACTAAGTAGTTCTTATTGTTGCTTTGAACCGTTTCGATAATATCACGAGATGTGGATTGAACAGTGGTATCTTGCTTATCACCATTGGCCCAGAGAGAACCCTTGGTATAGTAAGCAATGACGGCAGCGGCTAAAGCGACTAGCACGGAGTAATCTAAGGTGTCTAAAGCCATGACTGGTTCAGTATGTGTGGTTTGTGGATGAGAGGTATGCTTCAGAGACAGTACTTAAGCTAAGCTATCACTTGGTTTAAGGGTGTGGAAGTTGTATAAAACTTAACGATAGTTCTCGTTCGTTGCGCGTTTCTTGGTGCTTCAGATCACCCTGAGCTGATTGATTATACGCTGATTAGCCACACACCAAAAGGTGAAAAATTAAGCAGCTAAACGACACCATATGATTATTTCCATATTCGGTATTTTTTTCCGGTTACGCTCTTCAGTTCAGACGTGCGCTGATCAAAAAAAACGAGTGCGCTGATGTTCGGATGTCCGAAATTCAACTCCGTGTTGTGGCAAATTAATGATGATCTGATCAACAGGACAAGAGTCTTTAGGTTGTATTTAATAGACGTTTCTGTTCCTATTTTATCACAGATACTCTCATCAAACTAACATTAAGAAGCAATGGGTAGTGTATTTTTGCCACATTTGAACTCAGGATGGTATGTGCTAGCTATATTTGTTTGCTTACATTTCAAGATTTAACAGGTAATCATCTATGATTTCAATTACAATGACATTCGATACTAACTTTTATGAATCAGGCATGTTGACCAAGCTATTCTATCAGGTATGTTAAACTAATAACTTCTTCATACTTTACCTTAGTGTGAGTAATCCAACTCTTTGTCAATTGAGCTCAAAATACTAACAATTGAAACGGCCACAGAAGATGAAAGACTAGTAGTAATCAGATTCGGAAGAGATTGGGATAAAGATTGTATGTTAATGGATGAACTCTTATATGAAATAACACCCCTTGTTTCCAATTTCGCAGTGGTATATCTTTGTGATATAGACAAAGTCCCAGATTTCAATGAGATGTATGAACTTTATGACCCCATGACGGTAATGTTTTTCCACAAGAATAAACATATGATGTGTGATTTTGGGACTGGTGATAATAATAAACTGAACTTTGTCATGACAGATAAACAGGAACTGATCGACGTTATAGAGACTGTGTATAGAGGAGCTGTTAAGGGTAAAGGTTTGGTTATTAGTCCCGTTCAGTATACTAGAAGGTCGTGACTCTTGCTACATATTGAAGACATTTTCGATAAATGGTCGATGAACAATTTTAATATAATATACTTTGACAAGTGAACCCCCTGAGGACGAACATATAGGGCTCAGTCGAATTAATTACCGAAGAGCACGTCGGGGTTCAGAGTCATAACTTATACAGTTGTCTTTTATTTAACTTTATTATTTAAAAACTTCAGAATAATCATGGTTTTGAAATACACCCAAGAAGTTGTGCCTAATTGCATAGGTTTGAGTTCCAAGTTCCAAGATTAACGCACTGCCTATTCTCAGCGGCAAAGAATAGAATATCTACAGCGTTCAAACTCAGAAATTATCAAAAAAAGGCCGACATTTATTTTGGAGGTCTTTGTTTACTTTTCGGGCCTCTTAACTATGGTAAAATCCGGTACGCGCACTTTCCGGGGTTAGTCGGGGAAAAAGCGTAACTCTTGGAATATACTTCAGTTTTAAATAGTGTAATAATTCTATGGGTCAAGCTTTGTGTGTGATCTGATTTTTATATAACTTTTTCTTCAAGCATGAAGCGATCCGGACATTTCAAATTTCAATTGATATTTGTCCAAATCTCTGAAAACTTTTCCGTATGCAAAAACATGCACAGTAGAGACTCAGGAACTTTGTGCATAGTTCTGCATGCTGATCCTTGATGCAGACTGCAGGCTGCTAGTCTCTAGGCCCATTTTCAACAGTAAAAATTCGATGTACGTTGATATACATATGTCTGGAATCTTCGGACAAATATCATGCTGCGTACACAATTCGACGTATAGTGCTATAAAAAGCAAATAAGTAGATCAGTTATCTAGTATGTATATACCGCTCGAATTATATAAATATTAGCTGGATTACTCCAATGGATATCATGCACGGCGCTCTTACGTCGTCCTTATTTAATTATGATCAATATTAATAATATTAGAATTAATTTCGTGCAATTATAATATATATGAATTATTAATTAGTTTAATATTATTGATATTATTTTAATATAATTTATATCTATATTAATTTAATAATATTTGGGCTTATATTAATTTAATTGAATAATAATATTGCATCACGTTTCCGGGGACAACGTCGAGTAATTCGATATCAATATGCACGTACAATTAATATATGGCCATAATATACTTAATTTGCACTAGTTAGATCATGCAAGAATATATGTATATATACATATATGATAAATTATCTTAAGATGAGGACGAGCTGCTATAATTAGTAATTAAATATTAACATAATATTCCGTATATTATAGTACAGCTTCAAGCTGTTACGTCGAATATATCAGCGCCCAGATTAATACATCAATCAGCCTATGCCTGCTGATTCTGAAATTTAGAGTCGTTACAGCTTATAAGTCATATAATTTGAATTATCACATA